>ML388773.1:12214-93749 GCA_005239525.1 Nicotiana knightiana
CATTTACAAAATAAACTCTTTTGTAAACCTAAGGACTAACTCTAATTCCTTTGTAGCAACCTAGCCTCTAGCTAATTGCGACAAGCTTCAAGTTAACTCTAACTTGAACAACGTGTACCTATTACAATTGCTTCTGATAAAGCTGAAAGATACAATATTAAATCACCTACTATAACCAACTAGACTCGAAAGACAAACAGATGGAACTGGTTCTTCTAGCTGGTCAGTAGCCTTTGTATCGCACAAGGATTCTGCTTGCGAAATTTCTCTGGTAATTCTGCCTTCAGTTCTTGCTTTAATTCTGTCTGTGTGCGAATAATTCTTCAGTAGGAATACTTCAACATTATATAGCGCCAGAAGTTAAGATGTTCTTGTTTAGTTCTAATGCAACTCTTCCTTGGTGGAAGAGTTTGTGTTTATCTCAACTTCCTTCCTTTATTTCTTTCCTTNTGTTTATCACCTGTGCATGTACGGTTCTTGTGCCAATTGGTTCGTTCGAGATGTTTGCCCTGATGGACCTGGTTCAACTGGGTAGGCATTTGTCAATCTTCAAAACCATGCAGTGACTTGGGTCAACAAACTTGTTGTCCCTTTTATTGTTACGTGGATCTCTTCATTGTTAATTTTTATTATTTGAATCAATTGTTCGTGTTACTCCTTTACTTGTTGACTTCCATTATTTGAGACTCATTGTTGAATATTATATCCTTTATTCTGAGTTATTCTTATCTAGTATCATGGATATACATTATTTTCTCATTGTTGAGTTATTTGGTGTTGAAGTTGTGAAAGTCGTTAATACGTTGAGGCGATGTAGGTTATTGTTGAAACGTCTATCTTATTGAGCATTTCCATCAATTATTGTTGTTGATATTCTTGTATACGTTGTGGTAGAGTCATGGGCTATTATTATGGAAACATTGATATTGTTGTTGTTGGAAAGTTGTGATATGTGGGTACTTGCGGTGCGAATTGTTATTGTGATATTATATCGATGCGCATGCGGTGGTATAAGGTGGGAATTATGTGTGTGATTGATCGTAGGGGAACTACGTGAAGTCACGCGGCGACATAAGGTGGGCTAAAGTGCGTGTAGCTATTTCGGAAAAATTATTTTCAAAACCTATTTTCAAATGTAAGGCTCACGTGGAGGTATAAGGAATGACTGTGATTGATACTGAGAAATGTGAATACGAGGCGGTACCTCGGTTGTGATTCTTGAAAATACGAGGCGGTACCTTGGTTTGATTTTATTATACACGAGGCGGTACCTCGTTATGTTTCTTGATGTTTGCTTCATGTTGCAAAGTGTTGTGGAAGGAATATTTTATGTTGCTTCATTATTTATTATTCTAGCAGTTGTAGCCCGTATATGATCATTGTAGCACTTTAGTTTCTTCTTTATGCTATTTCTATTGTTAACTTCCGGTACTAGTTCTTGCTATTATCTTGTTCCGTATGAGTTATTCTTCACTTTTCATTGCTTATCTGTATTATATGTTTATATAGTCTATTTCATATCCTAGTAGGTTTCTTGACCTGGCCTGGTCACTACTTTACTGAAGTTAGGCTTGATACTTACTGGGTACCGTTGTAGTGTACTCATACTATGCTTCTGCACATTTTTTTGTGCAGATCCAGGTACATCCGCTCATGCCCGTCGATAGAGATTTCCTGCTAGCTGCTTTTACCGGAGACTTCAAGGTATGCCTGCTCGGTGTCCGCAGGCCTCGGAGTCACCTTCCCTTATTTTCATTACTGTTATATTACCTTTCGAATAATGGTGTAGTATTACTCTAGTTGCATTCTATAGAGCTTATGGCTCAGTCCACTTGTTTTGGGGTGTGTATTTGTGAGATTCTATTTTCAGAAGGTTTTATCTATTATTCAGTCGTTTTCAGTAACTTGTTATTATATATCTGTTCAGTTGTTGTTATTTGTTAGGCTTACCTAGTCGTAGAGATTAGGTGTCATCACGACATCCTTCGGAAGGAAATTGGGGTCGTGGCAGAATATGATAAGCTTTACTCGTTTTGACTCTGGGTTCAAAGCAACCAACCAGGTCAATCTTCTTCTTAACCAAAAACAACTTAAATTCCTTTTGTTTAAAGTCAATGTTCTGGCTATTTCTAACCTCTGATTTTGACCTTCTCCTGGATCATTTTTCCATGTGTTTGATATAGAATTTTGTTCCCTCTCTTGGATTCTCAGGGGGGGGGGGGGAATTGATTCCTTTTCTTCAGCACTTCCCAATCAATGATGTGATGTTCTTTCTTTTCTTCACCATGGACCACCATAACATGTTTTCCTCGATTATCTATCTGCATCTGCACAACTTTACTTTGTCCTTCTGTAGAAATATTAGGCAATTCAATTATTGTTTCCTCGGTGATAGTTTCTCCTGGTTTAGACTTTCATTCCCACTTTTCCTTCTTTTTCTTCTTCTGGGGTGCTTGTTCTTTATTAGGTGCTTGCTGTCTAGTTTGTGCCACTTTGCACTTGCCTGTCAAGTGACCAAAGTGGTTGCAATCGTGGCAGAATAACTCTTGCCATTCATACTCAATGTATTGTTCCTACAGACTACCATCTGATCTCTCAATAGGTAGCATATCTGGTAGGGGTTGAGTAATATCTATCTCTATTAATACTCTAGAATATGATACTCATTCACATTGAGAAGTAAGTTTATCTGTACAAATTGATTGTCCTAGGTAGCTAGCAATTTTGCCCAGGTTTCTTCAGCCCAGCACTGGATAGGGAGTCCAGGTAAAGTGACCTAAAATGGTATGATATGCGTAGGTTCAGTTTGGTAATTAAAATTAGGATCACATTCCTTTGACACCATAGCTTGGTAGTTGAGAGTGTATGGTCGATTTGAAGAATTTGAGTTTTATCTTCCACATATCCAAATTTAAAGATGAAGTGACCATCATCATGAAGGAATACCTTAGGAGTGACAACCGATTTCTAAACCCTGTAGATGAATTTTAGCATCTACTTAAAGGAAGGATTTCCGCCTATCACGTAACCGATCAAGGTTGATTTCCATTTCTGACATTGCTGCTCAATTTCCAATTGGTTTAGTTTAACAATTTTGACTCCATCCTTGATTTCTGGTGGATAGAACCTTAATGCATCCCTTGTTGATGGGCTCGATTGCCTTTGATCACCTCAGTCATCGTCTTCATGTTTCCTCCTGATTTAGCTGAGTATGTTAACTGTTGGAACCATGAACCCTGATTTTGGATTAAGATCAGACGAGAAAAAGGGGAAAGAGGCTAATGAGTTTAATTCAAACCACATAGGTCTTAAGCAGAGCTTTGGCCGACCCGGTTCAGCGGCCCAACTTGTTATAACAAATGGACCATCTGATTTAGAGACAGGAATAAAGCCCAACACAAATAATTCTGGGCCCAATCAATATGACAATAACAGTCTATCTAGAAACCTTCCAGTAAATTCTATACCAAATATGTGCAAATAAAGTAGTGTATCTGTTTTTTTTTATTTTGGCATTATCCATAAGTTTGTTAGGCAAGAGACAATCAGGTAGGATACAACTGTAGGTAGTTCTAGAATAAGAATTTTACATTTTTTCCCAAAGGGCTTGTATAAATTACACTGTACAAAATATGGTTTTGCAAGAAATAAGATAGAAAATTTCCTAATCTCTGACATGGTATCAGAGCCCACTTTCTCAATCTAAGAATATTCTCTTTTTTCATTTCCTCAGCCTTCTCTTTCATCAGCCTTTCCACACTTTAGTATTCTCCTTCCATGGAACCTTCAACTGAAGATACAAGCTCAACTGTTGTTGCTCCAAAAATTGCAATCAGTGATGCTTCACATCCTTTTTACCTTCATCTATCAGATTCTCCAGGGATGGTCTTGGTGAACTCCATTTTTTATGGAAAGAGCTATAGAGGCTAGTGTAGGGCCATTGTTATTGCTTTATCAGCTAAAAACAAGATTGGTTTCATTGATGGAAGCATAAAAGAACCAGATCTAAATTCAGATTCTCACAAGGCCTGGAATAGATGTAACGATATGGTTATATCTTGGTTAATGAACTCCCTCTCAAAGGATATAGCAGACAGTGTGCTCTACTCCAAGACTGCAAAGGACATCCAGACAGAATTGGAGGCCAGGTTTGGCCAATGCAATGGAGCTCAGTTGTATCAATTGCAGAAAGAATTATCAGAACTTGTTCAAGGTAACTATGATGTTGCAAGTTATTATACTAAGCTTAAGAAGATATGGAATGAACTAGATACTCTTAATACATGTGTTGTTTGTTCTTGTGATTGATCTTGTGGAGGAAATGAGAAGACTCTTAAGTCTCTTCAGGATGGTAGATTGATTCAGTTTCTGATGGGTCTCAATGACACCTATGGTGCTGTAAAGAGAAGCATAGTTATGATCTCTCCACTTCCTATTTTGAACCAAGATTACTCTCTGCTCATTCAAGATGAGAAGCAGAGAGAAATTCATGTTGGTGTTCATCCTGCTGAATCAGCTTTTCTGGCATCTAAGCAACAATTTAACAATAAAAAATTTGGGATGGAAAGTACAAAGGAAACTTTGCTGGGAAAAAATCTAACTTGTTTTGTAATTACTGCAAGAAACCAGGGTAATACACTGGATAAGTGTTATAGGATTGTTGGATTTCCCCCGGCTTTCAAGTTCACTAAGCCTAAGAAGTTCCAAGGGAATCCTCACAGCAATGCAGCAATTTCTGAATACTTTTCTGTTAACACAACCAATGGAGCAGAAGGTACTTGTTCAGGAAAGGGACTGACAAAGGAGCAATACAGTCAGTTATTTCAGCTGCTTCAAGAAGTGAAAATCAGTCCACAGAGTGAGAAAAATTCTGAAGCTATTGTTAATGGTAACTGTGCAGGTATAGATTTTCCTAACCTAAAACACATCATTTGTTTCTCCCATGTTTATCCTAACACATGGATTATAGACTCAGGTGCTTCAGAGCATATGACCTCTGATATTTCTGTTTTGTTCGACATCATATCTTTGTTTATACCTATTTACATCAATTTTCCTAATTCACATAAGATTAAAGTCAGTCAAAAAGAGAGTGTGCATATTCTGCCAGGACTAACCATTCATAATGTATTATATGTCCCTGTTTTCAAATTTAATCTACTTTCAGTTCATAAGCTCACTAAATATCTTAGATGCAACTTGTTGTTCACCTCTATTAGAACTATCATGCAGGGCCCTTCAATGAAGAGGACAGTGGTAGTTGGTGAAGTTATGGAAGGTCTCTACATCCTCAATCCAAAGTCCATCTCCACTAGTTTGCAGTTTTAGCATCAGTCTAGTTTCCGGCCTACTATTCAGTCTGCTTCAGTTTGTAATAATCTTAGTAAAACTAATGTTTTAGATTCTATTTCCTATTTAGTCAATTTATCCAAATATGTAAGCCTATGGCACAAACGATTAGGCATATGCCTTTTTCTAGTATGGGAAATCTATCTATGTTTCAGCATCAATCTCTATCCAAATTAAAATCTCCTTGTGATGTTTGTTCAAAGGCAAGGCAATCTAAGCTTTCTTTTCATTCTAGCAGTATTTCTTCTACTTCTATGTATGAGCTTATTCATATTGACACCTTGGTCCCCTACAAAGCCCAAACTCGTGATCGATTCAAGTACTTTCTCACTAGTGTTGATGATTTTAGCAGGGGAACATAGACATACCTTTTGAAAACTAAGTGTAATGTTTTTTCAGTCCTAAAATTGCCATGGTGGAAAAGCAATTTAATACTAAGGTCAAGATTGTAAGATCTGATAATGCTTTGGAGTTAGGTACCAGTTCCATTTCCTCGGAATATTTTTCTTCCAAGGGAATTTTACACCAAACTTCATGTGTTTTCACACCTCAACAGAATGGTGTGATAGAGCGAAAACACAAACACCTATTGGAAACTAGTAGGGCCTTACTGTTTCAGTCTAATGTTCCTATTATGTATTGGGGAGAGTGTGTTTTGACAGCCACTTTTCTAATTAATCGTTTTCCCTCAAAGGTTTTGGGACTCAAATATCCTTATGAGATCTTGTTTGGATCTAGTCCTTCTTTTAATCACCTAAGGTCATTTGGGTGTTTATGTTATGCTGCAACCCTATCCTCTCATCGAACTAAATTTGATCCTAGGGTTGTCAAGTGTATTTTTCTGGGATATCCCTTTGGGAATAAGGGATATAAGCTTTTAGATCTTTCTACCAAGAAAATTTTTGTTTTTAGAGATGTTATATTTTATGAAGATCATTTTCCTTTTTCAAAAAATTCTTCTATTCGTGATGTTTTTCCAATTTTACCTTCAACAATTGATCCAGAAACTCTTTCCTCTGAACTCCCTCCTCCATCTCCTCATCTCATTACTTTATCTCCTGAATCAGTGTCTTTATCTTCTCAGTCACCATTTCCAGTTTTTTCTCCTGGTTTGGATTTCAATCAATCTAGTTCTTCTCATTTTTCTGTCAGATCTGAACCTCTTTCTCCTATCATATATTCTCCTCTCCTTTCAAGATATGTACCTCCTGTCCTCTAGTACTTTCTCAACCTGCACTAATACAATCTCTTAGAACACATAAAACACCCTCATATCTGACAGATTATTTGTGTAACTCTATTTATTTGACTGATCTAACATCTACTTGTTTTGCAGCTAGCATTAGACCTAATGTTCTTCCCTTTTCAGCCCTTTCTTCAACCAATCAAAGTTTACTAAATTCTATTTCCCACATATCAGAACCAACTACCTTTACACAAGCAATGTTACACCCTGGTTGGCAAGAAGCAATGGCTAATAAATTTGCTTCTTTGAAGGCAATTAAAACTTGGGAAGTAGTGGAACTACCTAAAGTAATGAAAGCTTTATCTAGTAAATGGGTCTACAAAGTGAAACATAGATCAGATGGTAGTGTCGAAAGGCTCAAAGCTCGATTAGTTATAAGAGGAGACACACAGAGAGAAGGGATAGACTACAATGAGACTTTTTCTCCCGTAGTTAAAAAGACAATAGTCAGATGCCTTATGGCAATTGCATTTAAGAAAGGGTGGTCTTTATTTAAATTGGATGTTAACAACGTTTTTCTTCATGGTGATTTGCAGGAAGAAGTTTATATGAAAATTCCTGTCGGTATGACTGTGTCGGGGCCTAACCTTGTTTGCAGGTTAAAGAAATCACTCTATGGGCTTAAGCAAGCATATAGGGAATGGTATGCTAGGCTTACTGCAACCCTCAACTTTAAAGGATACACTCACTCGCTCAATGATTATTCACTATTTTTCAAAACCACAGATTCTAGTGTCTCAATAGTTGTAGTTTATGTCTATGACATTCTACTTACAGGTGATGACCCTACTGAATTACAATTGTTAAAGACTTTTCTTGACTCAGAATTTAAGATTAAAGACCTTGGTGAGGCACATTATTTTCTTGGTATGGAAAGTATCAGAGAACAACAGGGGTTAATATTGAGTCAAAGAAAGTTTACCCTTGAACTTCTTGTTGAATTTGACTGTCTTAATTCCAAGACTGTTTCCTCTCCTTTGGACCCTTATTGCAAGTTGAAGCAGATTCCGGTGATCTACTATCTGACCCCACAATCTATAGACGTTTGATTGGAAAGCTAAATTTTTTGACACATACGCGGACGGATATATCTTTTGCCGTTCAACGACTCAGCCAGTTCATGTAAACCCCTCGGCAATCTCATTTTGATGCTGCTATACACTGTCTTCGCTATATTTTGGGCAATCTGGGTCTTGGATATTTTAACTCCAATTCTTTTTTCAAGCTCCTAGCTTTTTGCGACTTAGATTGGGGATCTTGTACAGACACTCGTCATTCAGTCAGTGGGTATTTTATTAGTCTTGATGGCTTGTCGGTTTCATGCAAATCCAAAAAGCAACCCCTCATCTCTCTCTCGTCGGCTGAAGCAGAATATTGCTCCATGAGTCGAGTAGTCTCAGAAATCACTTGGCTTGTTCGTCTTCTTCAGGATCTGTTTGTCTCACCATTTTTGCCGGTCACCGTTCACTCCGATAGCTAAGCAGCTATCTGTATCGCCAAGAATCCAGTCTTTCACGAATGCACACAACATGTCGAACTGGATTGTCATTTTGTGCGACAACAGTTCTTGGCCAGTTTAATCTCTCTCACGTTTGTTCCCTCGACGTCTCAACTAGCCGACATTTTCACAAAGGCTCTCCCAGGATCTTTTCATCACTCCTTTCTTCGCAAGTTGGGCGTGTGTTCCCACCCTTCCAACTTGGGGGGGGGGGGGGGGGGTGTTGGAACCATGAACCCTAATTTTGGATTGAGATCAGATGAGAAAATGGGGAAAGAGACTAATTAGTTTAATTTAGACCACATAGGTCTTACGTAGAGCTTTGGTCGACCCGGTCCAGCGGCCCAACTTGTTATAACAAATGGACCATCTGATTTAGAGACAGGAATAAAGCCCAACACAAATAATTCTGGGCCCAATCAATATGACAATAGCACTCCATCTAGAAACCTTCCAGTAAATTCTATACCAAATACGTGTAAATAAAGTAGTGTATCTGTTGTCTTTATTTTGGCATTATCCACAAGTTTGTTAGGCAAGAGCCAATCAAGTAGGATACAACTGTAGGTAGTTATAGAATAAGAGTTTTACATTTTTTCCCGAAGGGCTTGTATAAATATACACTGTACAGAGTACTGTTTTGCAAGAAATAAGATAGAAAATTTTCTAATCTCTGACATTAACTTCCTTGCTACCTTAACCATGGTTGTTTCCGATAGATTTTTCATGGTTGATTCAATAGTTGGAAAAACTTGCATGACTGTGGGGCACTGCCCATACCCGGTAACCAATATGACAGTTGCATCGGAGCTAATTGTTGAGCACTCCCTGTGTCTGGTGTTACCATACGACTAGTGATTTCCTTGTGCTTTGGTGAGTGTGGAAGATATGGATCTGGTGGGATCTGCTGTCGACGAGCCATGGTGTAGTTACAAGTCCTTGCTTAACGTGCCAAGCTACAGTTTATATACGACATATATACAACTTGTATACTATTATTTTAATTATATATATTTTGTATGATGTTTATACACCCAACATACAAAATATATACAATTTACTTATGTATTCTTCTTCGAGTTTCAATATGAAATTTAAACCAAAACCACCTCTAGTCTTTAAACTCTAAAGGATATTTTAAATTGTTTGTAATAATACTCAATCTAAGCAAATAATAATTCCACTAAACGTAATTTTTAAATTCAAAGTTTCGAAGCGCTTTAATGAATGTCAATGGTAAAACTGTTATTTGTTTGGAACGAATAATAAGCCTACTCTTATAAATTATGGTTGCTACAAAGTTGATGGGCTGACTAGAAGCCGTTGGAGATTATCTGAAAACTCTAGCAACCAAAGTGGGTGTTTGCTTGAGTTTCATTGCAATTTCATGTAAAATTACTGATTTGATTAGGAAAGATGTTGATAGCGAAGCTTTAGCAGTTAATTTTTCCTAAATCCAATTAGTAATTTGAATGTTCGTTTAATGGGAAGGAATAATAGGGAAGAGGAGAAGAGAAATTGAAAAAGATTGGAGTCCAATATATTACTTTTGTTTGTATATGGTAAATTGTGTATGAAAATATTATTACGTGATAACCTCTCTTAGAGATCTAAATAATTTTATAATGTATCATAGATATAATTAAAAATTCTATTATAATAATATGCATTCATCCCAAATAAGTTGGAGTCGGTTATATGAATCTTCAGTTTTCCATTTAAGCTTAACTTATCACATTATCGCAGAAATAAAATAACTAGTTTAAATATATATAAATAAGCTACAAGCTTAATGTAAATATCTTTTTTGTGTTTGTATATATATGTATATTGTATGTATTTTTTAATTATATATAATAAGTTTGGTTAGAATATTGCGCGCTTGGAGTTAAACAAGAGGATCATTTTGTGCTCCACTTGCGGTTAATTTCAGTGTTCGAAATATAGGGTGTGTTTGGTACGAAAGAAAATATTTTTCGGAAAATATTTTTTAATTTTTTAATTGTACACGGTTAAAATCGACCACACCCGATTTTACGGGCTTGAGGGTCTGCCTCGAAAGTGAATCCGTACCGAAGCAAGTTCGAAGTCGAAGAACACGAAGACTGAGGGATCGAGATCAGGCTAAATCGACATCGAAGTGATAGAATAATGGGATATCCACAATCGACCACCAATCTCGGGCGGAATCTCAGAATTAGTAGAACTATTAACGGTTATTAATATCAATCATGTATTTTGCTTCCGAAATTAGAGTTTTACCTTATTTAGGATTCCTCTACTATATAAAGAGGAACCCTGTTCATTTGTAAAACATGAATAATAGACACAATTACTAAGAAATACAAACACTCTGCTCTTTTACTCGCTCTTAATTCTCTACTGTTCTTATTGTCCATATTATTCTTATTGTTCTTGTGGTTCTTAACTTCGATCTCGAAACTATTCCAAGCCGAGGTCGATAACTTGCAAACGACATTGGTTTGATCTATTATAATCATTTAATTCCTTTATTTATTTAGCTATTTAACAATTGTCATTGAATTAGATCACGTATCCTTATAACCACATTACAAGTTTAATTTTTACTTGTATTTCGAGGTAAACAGTTTGGCGCCTACCGTGGGGCTAAGGATAATAGTGATTTTTCAGTGCTAATCCTAGTATAACACACTATTTTACACTTGTTTCTTGTCAAGAATTTCGTTTTCAGGTTAAGATCATGTCAAACTCACAAAACACAACTACACATGGCGACAACGGTCTCGGACTCCACAAAGAAAATGAGAATGTTATCGCCCCAGGAATCGAGGTGCCACAGGATGACCTCGGAGGAGCACCGCCCGTCCTCGTTGATGTTAGTTCTTATGTTGCCTTGAATGCAGATTTGGGCGCAGACCCAGAGGAAAGTGTACGCAGAGAGGGTCGAACAGACGGTCGAGGAACGCAGGGCAGAGGAGACGAAGGTGTCAGTCTCCAAGTTATATTTGAAATGTTGCAAGCCCAACAAAACGCCATTGCTCAGTTGCAAAATCAGCACAGGGCACCGAATAGGTTACAACGAGAAAATCAGGCCTCTTCAAAGTGAAGCAGAGGGATAACGAGATGCTAAGAGAATTCGTATATCAATTCCAAATGGAACGTATGGAGTTACCACCAGTCACTGATGATTGGGTTGTTCAAGCTTTCACCAAGGATTGAACAAGCGGAATTCGATCGCATCACGCCGGTTGAAACAGAACTTTATCGAGTACCTAGTTGTGACTTGGGCAGATGTTCACAACCGAAATCAGTCGAAGATTAGGGTCGAGGACGACCAACTGGGAGCCCCTTCAGGTTCAGTACATCCAAACCGGTCGACATGCAAAAATCAAAGAGATGTTGATAGAGAACCGAGGCCGAATAAAGATCGGTACCAGCCATAAGTTTCAGATAGAAGGAATAACCATCTGAGACGCAGTTCCACCTGGAATGATCGAAGGGGTGACCGAGGGCAGAATTCTCGGGGACTAATGAGTAAAACTGGTTTCGACAAATATGCAGATCCACATAAGCGCCCCAGTTATCAGAGTATAATTTCAACGTCGATGCATCGGGATTGTATCGTCCATCGGAAGGATCAAAGACACTAGGTGGCCCAGACCTATACAAATCGATCCTTCTCAAAGAAATCCAAACCTAATGTGCAATTATCATGGCACACATGGCCATAGGACCGAAGACTGCAGAAAGTAAAGAGAGGAAGTAGCTCGATTATTCAACGAAGGCCATCTTTGAGAATTACTAAGTGATTGAGCCAAAAATCACTTCAGGGAGAGAGACGTCAACATAAAAAATGAGCAGGAAGAACCTCAGCATGTTATCCACATGATCGTCGGCGGGGTAGACATCCTTCAAGGGCCTATATTCAAACGTACCAAAGTATTGATCACAAGAGAGAAACGGACTTGAGACTATTCGCCCGAAGTCACGCTATCATTCAACGACGAAGAAGCAGAAGGCATCTCTCAGTCGCACAACGACGCCCTGGTAATTTCTATTTTGTTAAATAAAATTCAAGTTAAACGTGTTCTAGTGGATCCAGGTAGTTCTGCAAACATAATCAGATCGAGGGTCGTAGAGCGGCTCGGCTTGCTAGACCAGATTGTACCTGCATCTCGAGTCCTAAACGGCTTCAACGTGGCTAGTGAAACAAAGAAGGGGGAGATAATCCTACCAGTGAACATGGCAGGGACCATCCAAGACACAAAATTTTACGTCATCGAAGGTGACATGAGGTATAATGCATTGCTCGGAAGGCCCTAGATCCACAACATGAGGGCAGTACCGTCGACCCTTCAACAAATGATGAAGATCCCAACAAGGGATGGTGTGAAAACAGTTTATGGGGAACAACACGCTGCAAAGGAAATGTTTGCAGTCGACGCGGTGATGCCGATATCAACACCTTCGACCTCAGAAAATTCGAGAACCAAAGATAAGAAAGCGGCCAAATAGCAATCATCGTCCCCAGCCTCGACCGAAACGGATAAATAGGTAATCGAAGAAGAAGAAGAAGAGGATTTTCTCACTCCTCGAACTTTCATCGTTCCCGAAGAATTGGATGCAACCAAGTCGACGGTCGAGGAGCTAGAACAGGTGATACTGATCGAGTATCTACCCGAACGAAAGGTATACCTGGGAAAGAGGTTGACCCCCGAGCTCAGGAAAAAACTTATCCAATTTCTTATTGATAACATGGAATGCTTTGTATGGTCCCATTTAGACATGACAGGAATCCCGCCCGAGATAACGACTCACCGGCTGAGCCTGAATCCAAGTTCAGACTGGTAAAGCAAAAGAGAAGGCCTCAATTCGAGGTAAAGCACGCCTTCATAAAGGAGGTGGTAACCAAACTTCATAAAATAGGGTCCATTCGGGAAGTAAAATATCCTGAATGGTTAGCTAATGTAGTCATGGTCCCCGAAAAGGGGAACAAACTTAGAATGTGTGTAGATTATAAGGACTTGAATAAAGCATGTCCAAAAGACTCTTTTCCCTTGCCTAACATTGATCGAATGATTGATGCCACGGCCGGCCACGAGATACTTACCTTTCTCGATGCCTATTCTGGGTACAATCAAATCCAGATGGACCCAATAGACTAGGAAAAACTTCTTTTATCACTAAGTATGGAACTTATTGTTACAATGTAATGTCGTTCATGCTAAAAAATACGGGAGCTATATATCAATGCCTAGTTAACAAGATGTTCGAAGAACAGATAGGTAAATAAATGGAAGTTTACATTGACGATATGTTAGTTGAGTCCCTGCGTGCAACTGACCATTTGACTCATTTACAGGAGACATTCGAAATCTTGAGGAAATATAACATGAAGCTTAACCCCGAAAAGTGTGCTTTCGGGGTCGGCTCGGGAAAGTTTCTCGGCTTCATGGTGTCAAATCGGGGAATCGAGATCAACCCCGATAAGATTAAGGCCATCGAGGACATCACCATCATGGATAGCGTGAAAGCCGTTCAGAGGCTAACTGGACGGATAGCTGCCCTAGGTCGGTTCATTTAAAGGTCATCAGATCAAAGCCACATGTTCTTTTCCTTACTCAAAAAGAAAAATGACTTTACATGGGCCCCATAATGTCAGCAAGCACTGGAGGAATTGAAACGATACCTATCGAGCCCACCTTTGCTCCACACTCCGAAGGCAGATGAGAAGATATACCTATACTTAGTGGTGTCCGAGATAGCTGTAAGTGGTGTATTAGTTCGAGAAGAACAAGGTACGCAGTTTCCAGTTTATTACGCGAGCCGAACCTTAGGAGATACCGAAACTAGGTATCCACACCTAGAAAAATTAGTGCTAGCACTAACAAACACATATAGAAAATTAAAGCCATATTTTCAGTGGCATCTCATATGTCTAATCACCACTTGTCCCCTTCAAAATGTTTTGCGCAAGCCCGAATTATCGGGCCGATTGGCCAAATGGGTCGTCGAACTTGGCGGGTATGATATCGAATACCAACCCTGACAACCATCAAGTCTCAAATATTAGCAGAATTCATGGAAGACTTTTCACCAACCCTCGTACCCTAAGTGGAAAAGGAACTTCTGCTGAAATCGGGTACATCATCGGGGGTATGGACCCTCTTCACGGACGGTGCCTCGAATGTGAAACGGTCCGGGCTCGGTATTGTCTTGAAACCGCCTATGGTCAATGTTATTAGACAATCAATTAAGGCTACCAAACTGACTAACAACGAGGATGAGTATGAGGCTACGATTGCAGGTCTCGAACTAGCTAAAAACTTGGTAGCGGAAGTCATTGAAGCTAAATGTGACTCCCTACTGGTAGTTAACCAGGTAAAACGGAACCTTCGAGGTTTGAGATGACATGATGCAGAGGTACTTAGACAAATTGCAGGTGACCCTGCACCTCTTCAAAGAGTTGACTCTACAGCATGTACCTCGAGAACAAAATACCTAGGACGATGTACTTGCCAATCTAGGGCCATCAGTCGACGAAGATGAGATCAACTTGGGGACTGTCGTCCAACTCTCGAGATCTGTAATCGAGGAAAGGCATGCTGAAATTAATTCTACAAGATTAACCTGGGACTGGAGAAATAAATACATCGAATACTTGAAGAACGGGAAGCTACCATCGGATTCCAAAGAATCGAGGACCTTACAGACTAAAGTCGCTCGATTCACATTAGACGAAGACGAAAAATTATACAGGAGAACGTTCGATGGTCCATTGGTGGTATGCTTGGGACCAGGAGATACTGATTATATTCTGTGGGAAATCCATGAAGGCACTTGTGGAAACCATTCCAGCACCGAGTCACTAGTTCGAAAGGTCATCAGAGCGGGATACTATTAGGATAGCATGGAAAAAGACTATAAGGAGTTCGTTTCGAAGATGCGACAAATGTCAAAGGTTTGCACCGATGATCCACCAGCCCGGTGAACAGATTCACTCGGTCCTATCCCCATGGCCATTCATGAAATGGGGAATGGACATCGTCGGTCCTCTACCATCGCCCCAGGTAAGGCTAAGTTCATATTATTTATGACTGACTATTTCTCCAAATGGGTTAATCACAGGACTTTGAAAAAGTAAGGGAAAAGGAAATGACTGATTTCATATGGGATCACATCGCATGCCGATTTGGGATACCAGTGGAAATAGTGTATGATAATAACAAACAATTCATCGACAGTAAAGTAACGAAATTCCTCGAATACCACATAATAAAGAGGATACTATCGATGTCGTATCACCCTAGTAGGAACGGAAAGACTGAATCAACGAATAAGACTATCATCCAAAACTTGAAGAAAAGTCTAAACGAAGCCAAAGGGAAGTGGAGAGAAAAATTACCCGAGGTTCCATGGGCATATCGGACTAATTCGAAGTCCAGTACCTGAGCAACTCCATTTTCTTTAGTATATGGATCCGAGGCCTTGATACCGGTCGAAGTCGGGGATCCCAGTGCCAAGTTTCGACATGCAACAGAGGAATCTAACCACGAGGCCATGAATACCGGTCTCGAGTTGTTAGATGAAAGAAGAGAAGCGACGCTCGTTCGAATGGCCGTACGAAAGCAACGAATCGAGAGATATTACAACAGACAGAACCAATCTTTGACACTTCAAAGTCGGGGACTTAGTCTTAAGAAAAGTCACCATAAATACTCGAGACCCTAATGAAGGGAAACTCGGTCCTAACTGGGAAGGACCTTATCAAATCCTCGACATATTCGGGAAACGATCTTATAAGCTCGGAACAATGAACGACGAACCATTGTCGAATAACTAGAACATATCACTCCTTAAGCGGTACTATTGCTAAGGTATGACTTTCTTTTTTCTTTCATTTACTTAAATATTTGAAACTAACTTTTGCAGGAATCCGATCCAAGAAATTGAGACCTCAGGTTTTAAAGTACGCGATCCACTCTTTTTCCCTTAGACCGATTTTTATCCTAAATGGGTTTTTCCGGCGAGATTTTTAACGAGGCAACAACTATGTGCTACCTGAGGATAATTCAACAGTATCCAAGGCTTCTTTACAATCAACCTCGAATACTGGGGGGCATCACCCTCAGATGTTATGTGTTCGAGAAATATATCTAGTATCAATGGGTCTCAATAGGAAGAATTTTGTAATGGGCCAAACGGCCGAATGAACCGTGTCCATATAGATTAGCCGAGTCCCGACAACAAAACATGTACGCATTTAGAAATTATTCAAAGAAGCATTTCTTTTCTCGAACATCTCATGTTTCGAAGTAAATTTTCTACTATATGAGTCATACGATTCTGATCTATTGTGCAAAACTAACACTTTTGAAAAATGGCTCAAGGGCCAAGTACAAACATACCCCGAACACTCGGGGAACACTCGAGCTATTTAAGTCAGAAATCATAAAGACCTCAAAGAGGAACCCCTCGATATATAGTCCAAGGCCATCACACTCGGGGACTAACATTTCGAATTATCGGGAAACAATTTCAAGAGACATACCCGAAGGCTACGGCCATATTAAAGACTACAGTCACATAAAAGACTACAGTCAAAATAATGCGGCTCGGAGACGTCCGACTTCCGCCATAAAATAAAGGCCTTCAAATACTTTGAAAAACCGGGTTAAATAAGGCTACCCTCGGCAAAGCAAATAAAAAAGGGCTTCGATAAAATCATCCCTCAAATAATTTAAAGGTTTCGATAATATCAGCCTTCGATAAAACCTCAAGAGGTATCAAATTATCTTAACACAAACGAGTTAAGATAAAATAGGGTTTCGATTATTGGGCCCTCGAAAAACCCAATGGGTACAAAAAGCACATGCTAAGGCATAAAGAAATTTTCACTAAGTCTTTTTGCCGAAAAGGGAAAAATGATAGCTGTTTTTAGAAGCCGAATTGGCCTAACTTAAAGAGCCTAAGGGCCGATCTAAAGAGCCTAAGGGCTGATATAAAGAGCCTAAGGGATGATCTAATAAGCCTAGGAGCCAATACAACTAGAGTTCGAGACCTCCCTCTCACTCGATTCGAACCCAAGGGTTCAATTATTCCGAGATCAAACAAATGTTAACTACAACTCGAAGATTCACCTAAAGGGTATATAGCAGTGAGCTCGAAATACTTAATAGTCATTTGATGAAAACCTAACGGCTAACTTTATCCTAAAACTCAAGATTCATTCGAACTCGGTTATTAAAGATAACTAGTCTATAAGTTCGATCGAGCCACCTCCGAAATACGGTCTCGAATGAGTTTCGAACTTGGGGACTTGCCTTCGTGAAAATGAAAAGATTAAGGGTTTACTCTAATCATGATTTGAACTACAACAATAAAAATTTCCAACGAAAGCAAATAAACATATGAAGGCATCCAAGAAAATCTTTCTATTACATATCGAATAGGCTATACAAAAGGACGGTCAAGGCCTTACACAAAAAAAATAAAAATGAGAAAAGGAAAAAATACTAAGGACCTAGTCTGCCGCGGGAGCCACGTCCTTGGGAACCACCTCTTCGGGAGCCGCTTCTTCAATGGCCTCATCATCGGCCTCTCCGCTCTCGGACCCGCTGGCTGATTCCTCTTCATCGAAAATCAAAGTTGCGACCTCGTCTTCCAAAACTTTAGCATCTTCAATATCAGTCCAAAGGTCGAAGCCACGGGCGTGTATTTCTTCAAGAGCCTCTCTCCGAGACTACCTCCTAGCATGGTTAACTATGCATGACAGTCTAATCTTAGCTGCAGCAGAGATCTCCTATGCCTGAAGATTGGCAGCCTTGACATCGGCTCGATAAGAGGTCACAAGTGCCTCAACCTCATGCTTAGCCTTAGAAAGCTCGGCGGCAAGCTTAGCCTTGAGCTCCTCGACCTTCTGAGCTCGGGTCGAGTTCTCCTCCTTCACATATTGAAGCTGGCTTTCGACTGATGCTAGTTTGGCCCAAAGTGTGTCCTTCTCCGAGGTAAGATGCTCCATATGCTGTCTCCACCCCAGGGTTTCAGCCTCCTTCATCTTAGCCTCCTCTTTAAGCTGCGCCACAAGCTCGCACTTTTGCTGGACCTGCTAAAACGAAGGGTTAATTGCCAAATTTGAGCTAACACTTAGCAAACTATCAAGAAAGTACGTTACCTTCCCGATGAGTTCAGTCTGATCTTGGTGAGCCCTTGTAAGTTCAGCTCGAAGAGCCATAATATCCTCTTCCTTTTGAACGTAGAGGAGTTTGTGGCCATCCCTCTCCTCTACGAGCTTCTTGAGCTCGGTCTCGTAACGAGATAGCTCGGGATTGGATTTTGAATATGCTTCTCGGTGAAGCACCAAGGCCTATAGACAAAGAAGAGAGTCAGAATTGAAGAAGCATGAATTAAGAACAAGCGTAAATACGAAGAAATGGAACTTAACTGCTTTAAAAGTCACTGAGCCTCTTCAAAAACAAATGAGGCATCTGGATTGGAACCATCGTCAACCCCGGCGAAGCATTCCCGGAATATATCATTCCCTTCATGGATCGGCCCCACATCGAGAGTTCTCATATCCAAGCATCTCGGAATTGACCTTCAGAGAACGTGGGATCGGACGGCGAATCATCTTTATTAATTTCCCCAAGCGAATCGCTCGGCGCATTCTCTTCTCTTTGAAGGGCCTCGGAGCTAGACCCTTCAGGCACACCTGTCGGTTGCTCATCGCAGCGGGGTACATTGCTATCACCCAATGGTTCAGGGACTCTGCTCGGACTTCCCTCCGAAATTTACTCGGTTCGAGATTGAATAATCTCGACCGTCACCGGATCAGCGACCTCGGAAGCCTTAGTGCTTCTCCTCTCCCAAACTATCAACAAGCAGTTGTCATCCTGTGATGCCTTGTCCTCCTCCCGAAGTCGTTGAGCCATATCAGCAGGTAAGGCAGCGGGGTCGATCTTTGATTTCTGGGCTCTGCTGTTCCTGGGCTTCATGGTGCCGAGAGATGAGGCCCTTCGCCTTTTCCTCTCTTTGGACGGCTGCAGAACCTTCTCTTCCTCAGGCGCAGGAGGCCTCATAGTCACATTCTCACCAAGACCTATACACCAAGAAACCAAGTAAATAAGGATTACATTACAAGGTAAACTTTGATGTACAAGCAAAGGAACTCACTGTGATTTTTGGCTTCCCATCGGCCTTTGTCCAAATCGCGCCAGCTATGTTCGGCGTAAGTAAAGGTGTAGGCCAGCTGCCGAACCCAGCCTTCGAGATCCAAAATTGCACCGGAAAACCAAGGAGAAGCTACATCACGAGAAGAGTACATGAGTCAGCAAAAGAATAAAGAAAGTAAAACAGTAAAATATTCGAATCGAAGTCTCACTTACGTTTCATGTTCCATTCCTCAGGGAATGGCATTTTCTCGACCGGAATCAGATCAGAGGTCTTGATTCGGATGAATCGGCCCATCCAACCTGGGTCTTCGTCTTCATCAATACTTGAGAACAACATCTTCGTAGCTCAACGTTGTAGCTTTATTAATCCGCCTCGATAAGGGCGTGGGCTATAGAGTCTTATCAGATGATCGAGGGTGAAGGCCATTCCCTCGACCTTGCTTGAAAAGAACTTGATCAGGTTGACAATGCGCTAGAATGAGGGATAGATTTGACCGAGGGTTACTCAGTACTGGCGGCAGAAGTCGAGTATGACCGGGTCCACGGGGCCCAAACCCAGAGTGAAAGGGTAGGTATATACACTAAGGTACCCTTTCATATAAGTGGTGATATCCTCCTCTAGGGAAGGAACCACCACTTCCATATTTTCCCAACCACAGTCCTCCTTCACCCTCTCAAGGTCACCTTCCGATATTGAGCAGATGTATCGGGACATGGGTTCACAGCGACCTGGGACTGAGGATGGCCTCTCGACTTTGAATTCGGGAGTTAAGTCAATTAGCCCCGGGACACATTCCTCGATATGAGGTTCCACCGGCGTCTTATCGCCGGCCGGCCGGGAATAAGAAGATGGAGCTTTCCCTTTTTGCGGCACAGTCTTGGAAGTCTTCGCCATTTGTATGTTTGTAAAAGGTGGAAGAATGGTATGAGGTTAGTGGTTCCGGTTGGAATAACAGTGGCGTAATAAGCGGCGATGAGCGAAAGATAAGAAGAATTGAGAACTCAAGAGTTTATGTTCAAAGCAAAGTAAAGTTTGAATCAACTAAAGATGTGGTATTTATAGGTTTAAGACGACGGTTCGGTATCACTAGTGGCCGACCGACGCCTGACATGCATTGATTGTTTTTTGGGAACCGAACTGACGGGACGTTTCAGTCACATCAATCGCTTACGTCATGGAGACGACGTCATGACCGAGGTATCGAGGAATCGAGGCTCAAATCATTTGTTATCATTTCATTCTAAGAAACGCGAGGACAATCTGTATACGGTTAAAATTGACCACATCCGATTTTACGGGATCGAGGGTCTGCCTCGAAAGTGAGTCCGTACCGAAGCAAGTTCGAACTTAAAGAACACGAAGACTGAGGGATCGAGATCAGGCTAAATCAACATCGAAGTAACGGAATAACGAGATATCCGCAATCGATCACCAATCTCGGCGAAAATCTCGAAATTGGCAGAACCATTAACGGTTATTAATATCAATCATGTATTTTGCTTCCGAAATTAGAGTTTTACCTTATTTAGGATTCCTCTACTATATAAAGAGGAACCCTNAATATATAATATTTTATATATTTTTAAGACTTTATATTAAATTTTCTTTAAAAAATGTAGAAATATTTGGGATCCTCTCATATGTTAACCTTGAAAGCGTACATAGACGAAAAATTATTGATAGACGACTAAGAAAATAACTATCATGTGTTACTAACAAAATTCTCCCATTGGAATATTTTAATAGATGATCATTGTTTGTCAATTTTTTCAATATTTACTAAACATATATTCACTTATCAAAACTTTATCTATAACTTTAACAAAGTAAGATTTGAATAATATTCATGTAACAAAAAAACCTGAAAACCCGACAAAACTGAACTAACCCAAACCGATATAGTTGGTTTGGTTTAATTTTGATAAAAACCGAACCAACCCGATCCATGCACACCCCATG
Organism: Nicotiana knightiana; assembly: GCA_005239525.1. Lineage (NCBI taxonomy): Eukaryota > Viridiplantae > Streptophyta > Magnoliopsida > Solanales > Solanaceae > Nicotiana > Nicotiana knightiana. The sequence goes on from ML388773.1 coordinate 33,421, forward strand.
CACGAGTACAGGTTCAGCTTAAGATATCAAATATTCATCAATGGACATTAATTAAATNAGCCCCGGGACACATTCCTCGATATGAGGTTCCACCGGCGTCTTATCGCCGGCCGGCCGGGAATAAGAAGATGGAGCTTTCCCTTTTTGCGGCACAGTCTTGGAAGTCTTCGCCATTTGTATGTTTGTAAAAGGTGGAAGAATGGTATGAGGTTAGTGGTTCCGGTTGGAATAACAGTGGCGTAATAAGCGGCGATGAGCGAAAGATAAGAAGAATTGAGAACTCAAGAGTTTATGTTCAAAGCAAAGTAAAGTTTGAATCAACTAAAGATGTGGTATTTATAGGTTTAAGACGACGGTTCGGTATCACTAGTGGCCGACCGACGCCTGACATGCATTGATTGTTTTTTGGGAACCGAACTGACGGGACGTTTCAGTCACATCAATCGCTTACGTCATGGAGACGACGTCATGACCGAGGTATCGAGGAATCGAGGCTCAAATCATTTGTTATCATTTCATTCTAAGAAACGCGAGGACAATCTGTATACGGTTAAAATTGACCACATCCGATTTTACGGGATCGAGGGTCTGCCTCGAAAGTGAGTCCGTACCGAAGCAAGTTCGAACTTAAAGAACACGAAGACTGAGGGATCGAGATCAGGCTAAATCAACATCGAAGTAACGGAATAACGAGATATCCGCAATCGATCACCAATCTCGGCGAAAATCTCGAAATTGGCAGAACCATTAACGGTTATTAATATCAATCATGTATTTTGCTTCCGAAATTAGAGTTTTACCTTATTTAGGATTCCTCTACTATATAAAGAGGAACCCTGTTCATTTGTAAAACATGAATCATACACGCAATCACTGAGAAATACAAAAACTCTGCTCTTTCACTCACTCTTAATTCTCTATTGTTCTTATTGTCCATATTTTTCTTATGGTTCTTAACGTTCGATCTCGAAACTATTCCAAGTCGAGGTCGATAACTTGCTAACGACACTGATTTGATCAATTACAATCATTTAATTCCTTTATTTATTTAGCTATTTATCAATTGACATTGAATTAGATCACGNCCTGAAAACCCGACAAAACTGAACTAACCCAAACCGATATAGTTGGTTTGGTTTAATTTTGATAAAAACCGAACCAACCCGATCCATGCACACCCCATGCACGAGTACAGGTTCAGCTTAAGATATCAAATATTCATCAATGGACATTAATTAAATGCTTCACGAAACCAGCTCCCATTAACCAAATGATTTTGGGCCTTTATTTGGCTTCACGTAAACAAAGAGGTTTCCCACAACTAAATTGTCTGATTTAGTATGGAATTTCCAATCAATGTTGTTAAGCATATCGTGAATGAAGAATTTTGTGATTTTCAGTTATATCTTAAGAAAGTAACCTTTATATTTTGCATGTCGTCAATAGCATTTCGAACATTAGGATTTGCATTAAAAATTGTCAATAGGCTTTTTAAGGAAGTTAGGTTTATAACCTGCAAATCTGAGTAAGAATATAATCTGGAAATTATAGTGGTTAAATGAACAAAAGTAGCTTTGAAACAAAATAAATAACTAAATATGCTAGCACATTAATTAATTGCTTCCACATACATGTAGGAATATATAGACTACTTATTCTGTAGTTCCAAAATTGCTTCTTTTGCCTCTTCTATTCCAATATATATTATGAGTTACTAATAACGGATTTAAGTTATATGCACACAATGTAAAAGAAGTTTATACTATTAGTGTAATCTATCAGAAGTTTATACCCTTTTTTTTTCGGGTTCATACATAGTTGCTTTCATTTCCCTGACTTGTTGTTGATATTTACTTGTTTCTATTTTTCCTTTCGAGCCGAGGTCTTCGGAAACAACCTCTCTACGAGGTAAAGTCTACGTACACATTATCCTTCCCATATCCCACTTATGAGATTCCATTGAGTTGTTGTTGTCAGTTGTCGTCGTCTAATTATTACTTATTACTTTATTCAAGGTTATTAATAAACTTTTGTTAAATAAAGTTGCCTGTAATTATTTTGTAAGTGACTTAATGGTGTAATTATATTATCGCCTATAAATGGTTTTTAAATGACATAACTATGTACGTATTTCTTAAATCATCAGTAAATAAAACTTGCTTCCAATAGAATGAAATGGATACAGAGAAATGAGGATCCATATAACAAAACTCTTTGTACTATTTTGGAATTAAGGTTTACTTATTAATTTGCGGATTCCAACAAGTTACCCTATTTCCTGCAGGTTATAACTCGTACTTAATTATTGTTGACACTTATTTGTATTGGCTTTTAAATGAACTAACTATGTAAAAAAAAAATTACAGGTAAATAAAAATTGACCTCAATTGTGCGGAGTGGATACTTAGAATCCATATAGCGAAATTAAGTAGTAATTAGTTTTTAAAGTGTAACTGATTAAACTTTAGTTGATAAACTTAAACTCAAACCATATTCAAAAGCTTCTTTTGCATGCACGTTTTGCTTCTAATTTGAAAATTCTTTCAGCTTCAACTTTCTTAATTTTTCTTCATTTCTTTGCATTTCCAATCTTTTTGATTCTATCTAAAAAGTGAAATCCAAAAAGAAAAAAGACTGATAGATATGTGCTTTACGTTTAGAACCTAATTGGCAAATGTCTGGATTTTTCTCCTCTTTTTCTTTTTTTTTTTCCAGTTTGTCATTGGCAAGAAGGCACCGAAAGATGAAAATACATGCATTCACATGCTTTTTCTACATATTATGCACCACGAAAAAGAATATTTGGTTTACAAGCCAACCACTTTGTTTCTAATTTCTTCATGGCCATTGGCCAAGCATTTCATTCAATTAATTTTTTTAAAATTTTCTCCTTTTTCTTATGTGGGTATACGTAATACAAGCTTTAGCCAAAATCGTACATGTCATTCTTTATCACGGCACGTTGTCAATCTTAGTGGACCTGTGTTCTGGAGTATCCACAACGTCAATTTTCTGCCAAACAAAGTATTAAGTATTTTTTCTATATCATTCAAAAGAATATATACACTATATAGTATGCGCGCGTTAACTATTGGATTTAGTATAGCTCCTAGTTTTATATATATTATTATGTATTTTTAGTTTCCTATCTAATGTTTGGTACTCACGGAGTCAGAATTTTATATAAAAGGATTTAAAAAATGTCACACATAGGATTTAAGGGGATTCAAGAGCTTACCACTGTGATCAGAGGCGAACCCAGAATTTTTACGCGATGGGGGCACATTATTCTGTTCAACCAGTGCCCCCTAAATGCTTTTAGTGTTCAGGGTGCCAACTGCTTTAAATTAACCATTTTCAAGGTATATATGTATATAAATATATATAAGATTTCGGCCGAAGTTTACGGGATCCGGTGACCCTTAACCGGCTAACCCATACACATGAGTCCGCCTCTAACTGTGATCTATGTTAGTTTCGCTACTGGGTATCTGTTTTGGACCGATTAATTCAAATTCATGGCGAGAAATCCCACATAAAAAGCTCTATGCCAAAGGTGATCACTTCATATATATATATATAGTACTATATAATTTATTAAATATGTGGCTCATTTAGGTTAAGTGCTAAATCTCAATACCTTGTTAGGAAAATATTTTTTTAGCGTTACTTTTGGTGTTTTCTCACTTCTTTTAACATGTCCTATAGTGGATTTAAAGCAAGGAAGCAGAATCATAATTTCCATTGTCTTCATTAATACCACCTCCAAATTTTCTATCAACCAAAAATCAGCTAACTAAATTAAATTAAGTTATGGTAAATTCACTTTCTCTGCCTAAAAGGAAAGTTAAAAGAGTTGGACCATTCCTATGAAGGAAATATGAGGAAGATAAGTTACACGTCTTTTTCCTACGTGTATTTGCTCTGCATATTAATTTGGGTTTAATTAATTAATATTCACTGATGGTATAACGAATTATGTATTACACAATCAAATCACTTTTAGTTATTGCAGGTAATCTACTTTTCTGAGAGAGTTACCTATCAGTTGACTTAATAGTGTATAAAACTTTATTTACAGCACCGACATTTATACATTAAATTCTTTTACATACCGTTAAAACTCTAATTAAACCTTCTGCATATGAGACAGTTACAAATAAGGAAAATTAAATATGAAAAAAGGCATGGAACAAAAGTTAATAAAAGAATAAAATTTAAAAGAACAAATGGGCCGGGAAGAAAGGAAGGAACGGGGGACGTTTGCATCTATACACACTTTTTGTGTCACGTTTTAACTTGTGTCCGCTTTACAAAAAAAATTGCAAGTGTACTCGCTTTTTCGCATAACTTCAGCATACGGGGCTGAAGTAGCAAAGGCAATCACGCAAAACTTCAGCATTCTAGTAGACGGGCCTGAAGTAGCAAGTGTGCTGAACCAAGTGTGCTGAAGTTTTTGTTTTTGTAACTGGCGAAGTTTTTGTTTAAATAATCTGATAAACATATTTATGGCAATCATCCCATGAACTGAAGTTCCATAGCAGCAGCAGAAGAAAGAAGAAGAAGAAGAAGAAGAAGAAGAAGAAGAAGAAGAAAACGAAGGAGGAGAAGAAAGGGGACTGAAGTTATTTAAAAGTGGGTACAAGTTAAAAGTTTAAAAAAAATGTGTATAGGTTAAATGGGGGCGACCAAATAGGGCGCCCCATGCAATTTTTACAAGAACGGGAGATTATTCCTAAGTTGTGGTGGCAAAATGGTTAAAAGAAAATAGTTATATACTCATATTATCCATTAAAAATGGGTTGGATAATGAACTTTCTAAAGACGGGTCAAATATGGATAACAATATTATCCAGTTAGAAAATGGATAACATATGAATAACCAATGCATAAGTAATGACTTTAACTTTTACATTTGTAAAACCTCAACTTAGGGGTTTCTCAAGTTTAAGAGATTAGGAATTCTCCCAAGAGTGATCATATTAAAGAAGCATCTGTATTATCTGTCAGTTAACCAGTTTTTTATCTATATTAAATATGGATCGAGTCAGATAATTTATCCGTTTTTACATTACCCGTTTTCGACTCGTTTATATCCGACTCGACATGCCGTTTGCCACCCATATAGCTCCACTTGTGAGGCACTTCTCATTTTGTACGATGCCTTAAAGTTAGTTTGTTTGGCCAAACTTCTAAAATAAGTTTTTTAAAAGTAATTTAAATAAATACTTTTAGTGAGAAGTAGTTTGTGATTAATTTGAAAAGTACTCTTGAGCAGCAATTACTTTTTGGCCAAGTTTTTAAAAAGGTGCTTCTAAGTGTATTTTTTCAGATGTGCTTTTCAAAAGAGTATTTTTGTGAATAAACTATTTTTTTCTGCTTGTCAAGACAATTTCTGCTTCTAATCAAAAATATTTTTTCGCTTTTAAAAGCTTGGTCAGACACCTTAACTTTGAAAGAAAAACATTTTGGCAAAAAAAATTTGGTCAAACATGTTATTAATCTTGAATTCACATAAGCAAGTAACAAAAATAAGGCACGTGTTAATCAATATAGTCATTTACCCCCTGTTACCATCAAATCTCTCCCAACTGAAATCCCACCTTCATGCAAATTGATGAATTCTGACTCTTATTACATGAATGATGAAGTTGATAGTTTGGTTCATCTGTTTCCAACATTAACTCCATATTAATTGAGACTTGACTTGTGTGCTTGAGCAAAGTACTAGTAGACAAGGAAACACTAACTACATAATTCCAGATTTAGTATCCATAACACGAGTTTGTTCAAATTTAATTGTCAGTTTCTATAAACTTGGAAGCACAACAAGTGCCACCAGTTTGATATAATAAGTTTGATGCTTCCCTGATGTAACAATTGCTAGAATATATTACGAGAACTCATACACCACAAATCCAGCTTAATTTGCTTCTCCAAATTGTCTTCTGATTGCTGTTCAATGCCGAACAATCTAATTGCAGACAAATTCATAATAGTGGACCGTTTAGATTAACTAAGTGCTAATTCTCATACCTCGTTAGGAAAATAATAATTAAATCAAACGAGTAGATTGAAAAGTTAAGGTTTAGCTTCTTCGCTCATTAATTACACCATATTACCCAAATAAAAAGAAAGTTCCTAATTAATTGGTTCTCTTAATCATCAATTATTTAACGATCCGACCGGTCATTTTGAGCTCTAGCACGTCGTTCGAAAGTTTGAGGACTTGAACAATTTTTTATGTATTATGACTTGCAAGCGTGGTTGATTTCGATTTTCGAGAAGTTCGGAGTTGATTTGGAAGAATAGTTCTCAATTCGGAAGCTTTAAATTGAAAGAGTTGACCAATGTTTGACCTTTGAATAAACGATCCCGGAATCAAAATTTGAAGATTTCAATAGTTTTGTATGATGATTTTGGACTTGGGCATGTGTTCAGATCAAGTTTCAGGTGGACCCGAAGCATTTCAGCGCTTGTTATGGAAAATTGGCATCTTACAGATTTTAAAATTTCCTAAGTTTGATATGAAGTGGATTTTGGTGTTATCGATATCAGTTTGGGATTCCGAGACTTGGAATAGGTTCGTATTGTGATTTCTGACTTGAGCGAAAAATTTGGGTTCGTTGCGGAATGTTTAAGTATGATTCGGGCGCGTTTGTTGAATCTCTGAAAGTTAAGAGAAGGTTTTGATTGTCGATTCGTGGTGTTCATGTTACTCATGGCATTTTGAGCCTTTGGTATTGGGATTGTTGGTGTGATTGGACAGGTTCTGGGGGCCTTGGGTGTGTTTCAGGATGATTTCCGATCAAGTTTGGATGATTTGCTACTACTGATGCTGGTGTCTGGTGTAGTTCTTCACAAACACGAAGGGATGCACACGTTCGTGAAAAGGGATTTTGGTTGCTGGGAGATTGTGCTTCGCAAATGCGACATAGAATTCGCGAACGCGGAGAAGGGGTTGGGGTACCCTACGCGAACGCGATAGGGAGTCGCGAACGCAATGAGATGCGGGGGCTGGCAGATTTGCCCTTCGCAAATGCGGAGAGATGACCGCGAACGCGAAGGAGGGGTACTGAGCTGGGGGAAATTGGTCATTGCGAATGCGATGCTTTTATCGCAAACGTGAAGCTTTGGATAGGAAGGCCTTCGCAAACGCGGGGCATTTTTCGCGAATGCGATGAAGGGATTTTTGGGCACACTTCAATTTAATACGGTACTTAGTCTATTTCTCTCACATTTTCACTTGGTTGAGTGATTTTTGGAGCTCTTAGGATGGAGATTTTCATAATCTATCATGAGGTAAGTGATTCCCACTTGTTGTTAATTCAATACATCGAATATATGTATATATGGATTTTAGCATGAAAATTGGGATAAATTGTGAGATTTTTGAAGAAAACTTAGAATTTGTATTTTTGTATTTTGACCACGAAAGTTGATATAGAATTAAGAATAAATTATATATTTGAGTTCATGGTGATATGGGTAATTCTCATCTTAAAAAAAAATCAGAATCTGGGCACGTGGGTCCGAGGATTGACTTTATCGATTTTTCGAGCGGAATTTGGAATTATAATAAAGTATTAAATTACGAGTATTGGAGCATATTTTGATTGGTTTGTACGTTGTTTGGTTAGTGTAGGATCGTTTGGCATCGGTTTGAGGTGTTAGAGAGGTGTTGGAGTCGGTTATCCGATTTCGGAGCGAGGTAAGTCTCTTGTCTAACCTTGTGAGGGGAGAACTACCTTGTATGTGTTGTATTTGTTATGTGCTACTTGTTGTGGGGGTTACATATGCGCGAGGTGATGAGAGTCCATACGTAGCTAGAAACATGTTTAAATCCGGGTAAACTTAGGACTTTACCATGCAATATTTGTGTTGCTTGAACTCAACTTGTTAGCCTAATTTTCTAAAACTTATAATTGAAATTTGATTGGAGATCATGTTAGGTTGAACCTCATTATCTTGAGTTGTTAGGCGAGATATTTTGATTTTTAGTAAAAGACATGCTACTTTATGCTTCTGTCTCTATGTGGAAAATACGTGACTCATAAATTCGATAAGTTTCTTATCTTCCTAGGGATCGGGCCGAGCGCCTCACCAGTGCTATGCAATAGCAATATGAGATGCATCCACGAATCGGTTCGTATTACCTCGATAGTGTATATACACGACCTTATGGATCGTGGTGTACGATCTCGGCATAACTCGTGCGTAATATCGCTAAGAGTCTGAATATTCACGATATTTTCCTTTTGATTAAGACTTGGCATTACATGATACTCCTTATTTGTCTGAGATAGCGCTTGACATTCTTTATATGTTTGTGATAGCATATGATAATTGAGAAATTCGCATGGACATTATGTTGGAGGTTATGATAGTACAGTTCTTACCCCATAACTACCGTTGTTTCATATCTATTTATATTATATTTATTGGACTACTAGTAAGTGTCGACGTCTATCCCTCGTCACTACTTCTCCGGTGTAGGCTAGATACTTACTGGATACGCGTTGATTTACGTACTCATGCTACACTTTTGCACTGACTGTGCATGTATTTTTGGTGGTCATTTGGGCGCATGAGCGCAGTTGTTGAAGGAACTTTACGGTGAGTTGCATTCCATGTTACGGTCTGCAGCACATGGAGTCTCCATCATATTCATTTATGTCGTCCTGTCTATTTTTTTTCATTCCATACAGATATTGTATTAGTATTGTACTTCCTATTATATGCTCATGAATTGTGACATCGGGTTTTGTGAGTTTCTAGTAGATGTTATGATTTTGCTTAATATTGTTACCATTTCCTTATCATGTTTAATTAATGTTTTATATCACCATGGTTATCTCCGCATTGATTTTCTTTATTTAATAAAACTCATGATTTTAAAAGTAATAAAATGATTAATTAAAGTTGATAGCTCACCGTTGGTTTGCAGCTTTATCACGACCTATAATGACAATTTGTTCGTGGCAAATTAATCAGCTGTATGCCCCCAAATCGCGTTCGTTTTTGCGCTTCAAGTCTTCACTCGCCCTATTCATCTGCACATTGTTGGCAAATAGGGGCTTTATCTATTTGATTCGCTACTTGTTCGCGCTTATCATTGAACTATATTGTTGGTCGATTAGCAAAACCTTTTTAATAGCACAAATCACTATGTTTTGCCTCTTTTGATATATGATAATATATATGCTCATTGATTACTATATTTCAAGATAGTAATATAACGATTGATCAGTAAAACTAAGGAGTAACAGGATCAGATTCAAGTAAGGGAAAGACTTGCAAGAGAGCTATACTTGTACTTGAGAATGATTAATAAGTGTAGGACCGATCCTTCTGTATGGGTCAAAATCTGTATTTAGAATATAACACAAGATAATACTATGGGAAGAATTCTCCAGTCTCCGTTAGTCGATATGGCCCAAGAAGAAGCAAAATTCATGGTCGAAGAGCCGACGAGAGCCGTAATCGAGATATCAAACAAGGGTCGAGGTCGAGTATCGTTGACAGAGCTATAACGACTAATTTTTAAGATAGGATATTAAAAGAGAATATTCTAGTGGATATTCTTTGCACTGGTAATATTAGGGTTTCTTAGGAATATATCATATATAAAAAGAAAAAAGAGATAATGATAGGGGCATGTGATATTCATTTGTAAAGAACACACTTTAACAAAATCTCTCTCCTTTGTTAAGATAGAAACACCACTTTTTCACTAAGATTCTTGTCCATGTTTTTCCATCAGATCCGAGAATAACTCTAATATTCAAGGATTTGTACATCATTCATCATTGTCAGGAGGAACTCCACCCATTCCATCCTTTATTGGGTGAATTATTCCTCCTATTTACTTAAACGTCATTTATTGATATTTATTGTTATTGAATGTTACATTATTGCTCTTGCTTTCTAGAACAGTTATTTCATGTAGTTGCCACTGTCCGATTGAACCATCTAATATTTATTGCTTCTTTAAGAAAACTCCACCTAAGGATATTATTGTTAGCTAAGATTAACCCGTTTTCACATAAATTTAATTATTCGAACCAAGATATACATTTTTTATTCAACAATTTGGCGTCGTCTATGGGAATTTCTTAGTTAAACTTTTAGTGTCCTCTAGATCTATAACTAACACGGGTCACTAACGTCAAAAAATCCAAGACCTCCTTTCTTTGTACCTTACATGGCAGGTAATCGAGAAGAAGGGACGAGGATAACAATTGACCTCCCAGCCAACCTCATGAACGTCATCAATGAAAGTTGTGAAACGGCATATGAGGGCATGACGCCCAGTGCGTTCCCCAGACGAGATGTGTCACCACCCCCACACTGCATAACAAAACCCCGTGATAAAGGATCCTCCACGTTTGCAGAGGAAGGGACACCCCCAACTGTGAAAACACTCCGCAAGGCGTGGCTAACTAACACGGTAGCAAGTGTCCTCAACAAACCCGCCCCAGGTACGACTGCGAAAACCGCAAGGACTTGCACAATACAACAAAAAGACGAGCAGTGCAACCAACCTCTTCCTCTAACAACAGTATAACTCACAATGTCATTGATAGTGCAGGTGACAACGCTTTCGCGCCATTCTAAAAAGGATGGAAGAAATGAAAAATGAAAACAAAGCACTCCAATACTAGATGAAAGAACATCAAGAACGAATTGATAAAGTATTGGGCGCTCCTAAGCTGCTACCGAAAAAGGTACACCGACCGGCTCATCGAGCAGCCGTACAGTGATGGCGCAACCCCATATGCCATACCAAAAACCTTCAAAATACCTCCCTACCTCAGGATATATGACTACACGACGACCCTTAAGATCGCGTGACTCATTACGTCACCGATGTAAAAGGCAATGATCTCGCCAAAGAACAAGTATCTTCCATTTTGCTGAAAAAGGTTGGCGAAACCCTCACGGGAGGGGCACTAACATGGTAACCACAGCTACTAGCACGCTCCATAAAAATATTTGAGGAAATGGCTGACAAGTTCGTAACGGCCCATGCCGGAGCCAAGAAGGTCGAGGCAAGAGTGAACGACATATTTGCTATTAAGCAGTCCCTGGGAGAGGGACTAAGGAACATCCTCATGGGATTCAACCAAGTGAGGATGAATCTGCTGAAAATGTCAGAAGGGATGGCGGTCGCAACCTTTCAGAACGAATTGAGTAGAGATGGTTCAAGAGAAACTAGAAAATTGTTGAGTCGGTTGATGAAGTATCCCCCAACCACTTGGGACGAAATTCACAATGCTTATTGTGCTGAGGTCCGTGCGATAAGGACGACCTCAACGGACCAACTCATCGACTAATCTCGGTACAAGCCGAATTAAGAAAAGATCGAAGAGACAACTCCATAAGAGATCACTCAATCCCGTGACCTAACAGGGAATGGAATCAACCTTATATCAGGACGGCCGATGCGTGCTCCCCCACTACGAAGAAGGTCCGTCCAAACTGAGGACGGGAACTCATCGGAACAGTAGAAGTATGCCTCCCCTATTATCTGCTCATAATTTTTGTGTGTCACTTACAGAGATAGTCTACGCTTAGAGAAGCTCGGACCGAAAGTGAAGTGGCTGCCGAAGATGAAATCGGAGGCCAACGGTTTGACCTTTCCCCATAATGACTCCCTCGTTATTACTTTACGTATTTTGGATATCGATGTTAACGCATTATGATAGATAACAGGAGCGGAGCGTGCATTATCCATCCCCGAGTGCTTACCCAAATGAGACCCGAAGATAAGATAGTGTTACGTTGCATCATGCTAACTGGTTTTAACAATGCAGTTCAACAAACATCTGGAAAAATTACACTCCCCGTTTTGGCCAGCGACGTAACTCTGGAGACAACATTCCACATCATGAACCAGGCCACCGCGTACAACGCCATACTGGGACGACCATGTATACATCTCATGAAAGTCGTCCCCTTTAGCTTAAACCAAGTAATTAATTCTCAACCCCGTGGGGGATTTTTAGTATACGCGGAGAACATCTCACATCACGAGAATGCTACTACATTGCCTTAGACAGCACGACCACCCAACATAGGAAAGACAAAGAAAAAGAGGCATAGCAATCAACAAGGTCGAGGTCGGAGCGAGAGGAGACAAAGAATATCATCAAGGACCCTGACACGGGCGAAGCAACTAGTTCGACGATAAAAGACCTCGCCCCCGTTCATTTGGATCTCAACGACCAAAACAAGAAGGCCTATATCGGCTAGAAGCTTCGGGAACCAGGTAAATTCAGTCAATTATTAATAAATAATATTGATTTGTTTGCTTTCAGCCATGCAGATATGCCGCGCATCCCAAAGGAAATCTCTACGCACAAATTAAACGTCAACCCACTCCACCCCTAGTGAGATAGCTCAAACGTAAATTCAACTCCGCAATTAATGATGTTGTGCGTGAGTAGGTGGAAAAATTGCTAGAAAATGGTTCCATCAAGGAATCGAAGTACCCCAAGTGGCTCTCTAACGTAGTAATGGTCAAAAAAAGAATGGAAAATGGCGGATGTGCGTGGATTTCACAGATCTGAACAAAGCATGCCCGAAGGATTTGTTCTCGTTGCCACATATCGACCAACTTATTGACGCAACGGCCGAGCATGAGCTACTAAGCTTCTTGGACACTTACTTAGGCTATAATCAGATCCTTATGGAAGAAGAATATAAGGAGAAAACCATGTTCATTACCACCAAGGAACGTAATGCTACAGGGTCTCGCCTTTTGGACTAAAGAACGAAGGAGCTACTTATCAAAGGTTGGTGATAAAGATGTTCAAAGATCATATCGCCATAATGGAGGTATATAGACGACATACTGGTCAAGTACAAAATGGGAGAAGATCACATTGATCATTTGAAAGAAACTTTTGACATATTCAGGCAGTACAGAATGAAGCTGAACCCAAAGAAATGCGCATTCGGTGTAGCCTCGGGAAAGTTCTTGGGTTTTTTGGTATCACAGCAAGGGATCGAGGTCAACCTCGACAGAATCAAAGTCATTGAGGAGATACCGGAACTCCTGACCACCAAGAAACAAGTCCAAAGGTTGACCAGTCGCATCACTGATCTATCAAGGTTCATCTCGCGGTCGTCTGATAGGTGCCATAAATTATTTGGCATACTCAAAAAAGATAACAGCCTCGAGTAGACTTTTGAATGCCTCCAAGCCTTGCGAGAACTAAAGGCGTACATATCATCTCCACCATTGCTTTCAAAACCCGAGCCTGGGGAGCGTCTCCTCATCTATTTGGCCGTGTCCGAGCTAGCGGTAAGCGCAGTCTTAATTCGAGAAAACAAAGGTACACAATCTCCAATATATTACATTAGCAAAACACTCGTTAACACCGAGACGAGGTACCCACACCTCAAAAAATTGGATTTGGCCCAAGTCGTAGCTTCATGGAAGCTTAGACTATATTTCCAATCTCACCCCTTCTCAGTCGTCACAACCTCCCCCCTCAAAAGCATTCTACATAAACCCGAACTATCGGGAAGGCTGGCTAAGTGGGACATCGAGCCGAGTGAGCACGATATCATGTATCAGCCGCAAACGGTGATAAAGTCACAAGTGCTCGCCGACTTCAGCACAAAGATAATGCCCGAAGTCGAAAGGGAAGGCGTCCAAACCTCCTCCCAAACACAAGACCTCTAGGTCCTATACACCGATGGCGCACATCGGGGTCCATATTGGGACTCGTACTCGAAGTCCTAATAGGTGAAGTGATTCGCCAATCTATTTGGTGCCCGGATATGACTAACAATGAAGCCGAGTATGAGTCAGTAATTGCAGGACTAAGACTAGCACCCAAATATGGAGCAAAATGGTTGAAATTGTGCTGTGATTCCCAACTTGTAGTCAATCAAGTCATGGGAACTTCCCATAATCATGGAACAAAGATTGCAAAAATACCAGAGCAAAATCTGCAAGCTACTGCCTGAGTTGCGAATGTCAGCTCGACCAAATCCCACGAGCACAGAATGTCGAGGCAAATGGCATCGCCAAACTAGTTGCAACAATCAAAAGTATCACGACTAGGGATACTAGCGTAGTCCACCTCCTCAGATCATCACTAGACCAAGTTGAGGTAAGAACCATAAACTTAACTTGGTATTGGCGCAATCGTATTGTCGCATACCTGCAGGACGACACACTCCATAGAAAAAAAAAGGAGGCCAAGAAACTAAGAATGCATATGGCTAGGTACGGTATCCTCCGCAGTGATCTATAAAGAGGACCTACGGCGGCTCTCTGGAGAAGTTCTTGGGCCCGAACCAAACTCAGCGCGTCCGTGAAGAAGTTCACGAAGGCCATCGTGGGGCTCACTCCGGGAATCGGGCACTAGTCAGATGCCTTATACTGGAAGGATATTACCGGCCCACCATGAAAAATGATGCCGTAGACTTCATGAAAATATACGAGCAGTGCCAAAAGTACGCCCTAATGATTCACCAAGCAAGCGAACATCTCCACTCAGTCACACCCCCTTGGTCGTTCATCAAATGGGAATGGACATCGTGGGCCCCCTACTAGTATGGCGAGGTAGTGTACGATTCATTTTGGTTTTAACTGACTATTTCTCTAAGTGGGTGGAATCAGGAGCATTCACCCAAATATGAGAACAGGATGTAATCACCTTTATATGGAGAAACATCATCTGTCGATTCGGCTTCCCAAAGAAATCAGCTGTGACAACGGACCCCAGTTCACAGGAAAGAAAACCGCTGAGTTCTTCAAGAAATAACATATCAAGAGGATACTCTCGACCCCAAATCACCCTGGTGGTAACTCACAAGAAAAGTCCTCCAACAAGTCAATACTAAACATCATGAAGAAAAAGCTCGAAAATGCCAAGGGAGTGTGGTCGAAAATTCTGCCAGAAGTATTATGGGCATGTTGAACAACCTCGAAGACGAGCATAAGGGAAACGCCCTAACTCTTTGGTCTTTGTGAATGAGGCAGTAAGACCAGTCGAGGTCAGAGAACCCAACCTAAGATACTCCTATGAAATCAACACGAGAAACGACGAAAGCAGAAAGCTGGAACTTGACGAAATGGACGAACGAAGAGACATGGCCTGCATAAGAATGGTCGCCCAAGAACTACAAGCTGTACGTTATTACAACAAGAAAGAAAAGGTCCGACCACTTAAAGTCAGGGACTACGTACAAAATTCCAAAACTCAAGTGAGCAGAGATCCCCGAGAAGGCAAGCTGAGAACAAACTGGGATAGTCCATACAAAATCACAGCCAAAGCGAACAAGGTTTCATTAAAGCTAGAGACAATGGAAGAAAAGCTATTTCCAAACAATTGGAATATCAGCCACCTCAAGTACTTCAACTTCTGAAAGAAAAGGCGTCCCCAAAGCATTCTTTTTTTCCCTCACTTGAGTATTGTCCCACTTGGGTTTTCTCAAAGGAGGTTTTTTAATGAGGCGGTGAAGGGAACGCTTCGAGTCAAAGTTCGCGAAGATAAGATCGTGGCTGCTATTTCATTGCTCGGCCTCTCACTATTCTCCAGATCGACCAATTAAGGGACTAGATAGACCGGGACTAGGATTGGAACACCAGCTAGCACCCAAAAATCTGTCAATTTCTCCAAGAATGTAACAAAAGCAATAATGTCAAAGCAATAAGAAATTTAAGCTTATCAGCATACCTTTTTCGTATTAAGGTTATCTTCGACCTCGCTCGAACAAACACCTATCGTCCTTTGGCCACAATCTAATGAAAGGTTACGTTCGGCTTCGCTCGAACAAACACATATCGGCCTTTGGTCGCAATCTAATGAAAGGTTTAGTTCGACCTCGCTCAGACAAACTCCTATCGCCCTTCTGTCGCAATCTAATGAAGGGTTATGTTCAAACTTGCTCAAACAAACACCTATCGGGCTTCGGCCAAAATCTAATGAAAGGTTTTGTTCGACCTCGCTCGAACAAACACCTATCGGCCCTCGACCACAATATAATGAAAGGTTACGTTCAACCTCTTTCGAACAAACACCCACCGACCCTCGTCCGCAATTTAATGAAAGGTCATGATCGGACAATTTGGTGCCCTAGGACATACCTCAACACACAAAAAAGGAAAAAAGGAAACAAACAACGCGTAATCGGCTCCAAGACTACGGCCAACAAAAAGACAACACCAACGAAGGAAAGAGCAAAGACAGCCAAACAACAGAAGCAAAAACATACAAGTATAGAAAATAAACCACAGGAAAGGAAGCAGATGCAGAGAACAACTTTGGCATTTCATACTTAAACATTTTATAAAAAGGCTCGTGAAGACGCTGGCAAAAATACACAAAAATTTAAAAAAAAAAAAGAAGAAAACTATTGATCGCCACCATCATGATTCTTTGCGCCTTCATCGCCTTGCCCACCGATGCCCTCACCGTCTTGATCCATCGTTGCATTCGCCCTTTGGATAAGCAGTATCGTAGCAGGCGTACTCGTCAAGCCGGTCTACACTTTCATGGTCACCTTCGCCGGCCTCAAGCGTAGCAGGATCATACGCACAAGCGAATCGAGTTTCACGAGCCTTCACACGAACACATTCAAAGGCAGCATCAGACACGGACTCCACCGCATACAAATCTCGAAAGATATCTAATTGGGCTTCGATATGAATCCACTCCTCATATAAATCCTGAGGAACGTTGGGAAAATCTGAAGCATGGGAAGAGGACGGCTATGCCAGTAATTGGGCCTTCTCCGCCTCCAAAGCAACCACTCGATCATGGAGAATAGAGGTCTCTCTTTCCAACTCCCTGATCCTTTCATCGAGTCATTCTTCCTTGAGCCTGGCCATCGTTAAATCATTCTCCCGCTCATAAAGGAGAGTTCAAATCACCACCTCAAGGGACTTCGCCATATTTAAAGCCTCCGACCGTGCCGACTCCGCCTTCTCTAGCTCTTCCAATTTCTCGGCAACCTCACCACTAAGGGTTTACACCCTAAATTCACATACCTCGAGTTGGTCGCGCAACGCGACTACTGAGCTTGGAGGTTGATGCACTGAACCACGACCCCCTTGGTAAGCTGGAGTTCTTCTTCTTTGTTCCTCATTGTCCCCTCTAGGAAGCTACACTTCCCCACTATCCGCACTAGCTCCTCGTCCCTGGCCTTCAAATCTTCCTTCAATTAGCGCACATCGCCGCTTTACAAAGATGATATTGCAGCTCCCGATACTTCTCAAGGATCCTGAAGTACTTGTCCTTCAACTTCACATATATATCTTTGCTCCTTTGATTCCTACGAGTACTTTCAATCTCTAGGACAATCGTCTATAATATAAGCAACGAAAACTAAGAGACTATAAAAGAGCAGAACCAAGGAAAAACAACCAACAGTAGAGATGCTTACCCGAAGGGAAAGGCCGGCAATATTGTTCGACAAGTCGCGGTCATTTATACTCTTGAGAGTCGTTCCTTCAACCTTAGAATTGAGATGGAAGAGGGATGGGATAATCTTCCCGGTATCCATGAGAAGGTTACGGTCCATCGGGGTCGTAATAGTTCTCGAACACCCCTCCAACCTCACTTGAGCTGAGTAAGCCCCTTGTCAATCATCCTCAGCTCTTCTGCATCCATGTTAGAATAGAACCCGCCATCCTCATCAGCAATGGCCTCGTCTCTGTCATCCTCCAAAGGAGGCACGTCCGCTGCTATATCAGAAGATAAGGCCTCATCGCGTCCTAGAAAAGCAGGGCCGTGATGGCCCATCACGTCTTCGACTGTATCCCCAGTAGGTCGAACATCCATATCTTCCAACCCAACGACCTAGGGATTAGCCTCTGGGCTCTCCCGATGATCACTGTGGCCTTCTCCCGAAGGTCGAAGCCACAATCTCCTACATCAGCACCCATTGACCCATCTCCCACGTCCACGGACCTCCTATTGCAAGGCATCAAGTCCCCATCAGTAGGAAACAACTCGTTTTCATCATCTATGAGATGGTACGAGGGAGAAACCGAAGGTTATATGGACGAAGTCTCTACGGTTGAAGAAGGAATAGATACCGGCGCAACAACAAAAGGGACTAAGATGCGAACAAGATCATCCATGGTCATAGAAGGGGAAGGAGCCGAGGACGTAGTAGCTTTCCTCTTACGGAACGAGGGTGCGGGATCTCTATACCTTCTTGAATATCCCCTGACCGAAGCTAAGAAAAATACAAGGAGAAAGGAAAGTCAGCAAAGGTGAACAAAAGAAAAAGAAACCCGAGATGCCAATGATAAGAGGAACTTACCAGTTGAAAGGGGAGCAGGTCCAAACTTCTTTAAGAAACCCGACCACTCGCGAATCCCTACAATATGCAAAAGAAGCCGACCAACCTAATCAGAAATGTCGACGACCTAAGGAGGAGGAAAAATCTTGGTTGCGCGAGAAAGGAACGAGAAGTGAGAACCCACGACCGGGCACAGGAGAAAATTCAAATACCTACAGGAAGATTGAGCACTTACGAGTATAATTCCAAGCCTCCAGGAAACCATCGGCATTGGCCACCACGTCTTTGGTTTTGATGAAGAAGAAGTTTAACCGGAATAGGGGGTTGGCCTTGTCGTCCATCTTCACTACCAAGCAATTGCCTCCTTGGTGACAAAGATTTACCATCGTCCCCCTATAAAAGGTAGGGACGAAGAGATGTATCAAATGTCGAAGCGTCAGTTCGACCCCGGCTAGCTCGACAAATTTGGTAATCATTCATATAAGTTTGTAAATGTATGGTGCGAGCTGAGCTAGAAAAATGCCGTAATAACGACAAAATTCTTCCGCCAAAGGAAGAAGAGGGAGAGTATAGCCGACCTAGAAGGGGTAGGTGTAGAAGGTGCAGTACCTAGAACGGTGGATCTGCATAGTGTCCCACCCCGCCGAAACCAACTCGACATGGTTGGGAATACTGAACTTAATCCTAATCTCTTCTAATTCCTTCACCGTCATCAGTGATCGTAAAGCCCCAGGTTCGGCATTAGGTTACTTGGTGAAATCAGATCGGGAATTAGGGTTGCGCAGAATTATCTCTTCCACCAATAGGAAGGCGAGGGAGCATCGGTGGCAGGAACACCCTCATGATGAGGATACACCACTGCCAAGGGGGGAACATAACTCCCCTCATCGGACTCAGAAGGAATTTTAGACATCATCTTTGGTAAGGGAGATGGGTTTCGAAATAGAAGAATGAAGAACGGTATGAGTCTTAGAAATAGAGAAAAAGGAATGATCTACAAAGGAAGTAAGATAAGTTGGTGCTAGAGGAGAAGAATGAGTTTGAAAAGTTCCAGATTCGGAAAATCATCCCCTATTTATAAGTTTAGGAGGCACCAGAATCAAAACTGTGTGAGACATAGTTAGCATGAAAATCGAAGCGACAAAGTCAATCAAGAATTCCACCTGAATCAATGCAATTCATCGAGAAACGGCGTCATTATGACGCAAGATGCCATGACATCATCATTTTTCTTGGCCCAGATAACTCCTACTAGCTTCCCGGACAATTTGATAAATTCAAAATATGCAGACCCCAAAAAGCCACGTAGTCCTATCTCCATGACCACGACCCCTGCCGACTATGAACGACATTGTCCGCTCACCGACCTCGTACGAGGGCACGACCTCAATAAGCGGAAGGACGAACTGTATGGGTCAAAAAATTTTCTTAGAATATTTAAGACAAGATAATACTAAAGGAAGGGTTCTCAAGTCGTCATTAGTCGAGATGGCCCAAGAAGCAGCAAAATCCATGGTCGAAGAGTCGATGAGGGCCGTAGTCGAGATGTCAACAAGAGTCGAGGTCGAGTTCGAGTATTGTTGATAGAGTTGTAACGACTAGTTTTCAAGATAGGATAATAAAAGAGAATATTCTAGTGGATATTCTCTGCAAGGGTTTCTTAAGAATATGCCCCATATAAATAGAAAAAAAGACAATGACAGGGGCATGTGATATTCATTTGTAAAGAACACACTTTGACAAAAAGATTCGTCTCTCTCTCTCTCTCTCTCTCTCTCTCTCTCTCGCTAAGATACAAACACCACATTCTCACTAAGATTCTTGTCCATATCTTTCCATCAGATCCGAGAATAACTCAAATATTCAAGGATTTGTCTGTCCTTCATCATTGTCAGGAGGAAAATCCACCTATTTCATTCTTTATTGAGTGAATCATTCCTCCTATTTACTTAAATATCATTTATTGCTATTTATTGTTCTTACTTTCTAGAACAGTTATTTCATGTTGTTGCCACTAAAGACTGACCCATCTAATATTTGTTGCTTCTTTAAAAAAACTCCATCTAAAGAATATTATTGTTAACTAAGATTAACGCTTGTTCACATAAATTTAATTATTTAAACGAAGATATACATTTTTTGGCCAAACACCTATTGAACAATGCTAAGGTTAACTTATTCATTTGGCTAATCAGCAAATGAAAGAAAAAAAATGAAAAGCAGAAGATAAAAAAAGGTAAAGAAAGTGGTCCAAAGTAGAATGGTGGTTGGTTAGGCCTTTCTAATGATTTGTTTGTAGTCCACGTATAAAAATATAGGGCAAAATTGCAGATATATAGATTAGAGGGGATTAGCTAATGCTTGTCGAAGACAAACAAAGAGTACAAGAAAGTATCTGACCACGTTAAGTTACTTCAAGTAAATGGCAAAAGGATATATTCCTTGCATGCATTTCTTGACCTGTCAATGCTGATAAATTTCACCTGTCTGTGTGCACGACTCATACTGCCTAATAAATCAAATAGTGAGTTAGAAGTATACAACGAGTGGGAAAAAATGAAGACTAATTAATGTGGTATTAAAATATTATATGGCAAGAAAATAAAGGACAACATACTTCAGGGCGCGAAGATAGATATAGGAGTTCAACTTTTATGCACATATAATATAGAAAAATATTAGCATAATTAAATTACTTATAAAGTAATTAACATTAATTTATATGATGAACACAGCAAAAAATAATAATTAACCTGCAATAAGATGTTAAACTATAACAATTGCGTAAATTCTTCTTACATTACCTTTGTATATAACTTTAAAAAAGTTATTGCAGCAAACCCACATGTATAAACAAACGAAACGCAAACATACTAGGTGAACATAATTCTTTATAACGTTATGATTATGAACATCCTGTATATTTTTTTGAGATATCGTCACCTGATCAATAGTCACGTGGCAAAGCCATCAGGTGCAGACAACTTCTTATAATCTAATTCATGTGAATTAACTACATTAAGTGTGTGTGTATATATATATATACACTTTACTCGCTTAAATACTTTAAAGGGTTTCACTTTTCTTGAGAAAAAGAAATTCTGTTGAATGTAATAATTTTTTTTAACTTTTACACTATAATAGGTGTGCTTAAAAAAATGAAAAAAATATGCTGAGACTGAGATGAATACTAAAATAAATTGATTTAATTTCTTTGGAATAAGGGAATTTTTTATTTCCTTTTTTCTTCAAATTATACACAATAACATCATCAAAACTTTTATATTATCAATATGTGTAGTTTACAAGTAAAAACAGGTTATTTACCATATGTTTTGAGTACCACCTTATATACATGTATTATAGACAATTACCCTACTAGTTTTTTTTACAAAATTTAGAAACACAACTGACTAATGAATTTAGTAGCATACTTAGACGAAGACTTTTGCAAGTTAAAATCTAAATTAATGTGGCTAAATGACGGAGAAGCCAACATAAAATTCTTCCACATGTCTACATTACATTGGTGTAGGAGAAATAGGATAACTTCCATAAAGGATTCAGTGGTTAATTAGAGTTTGATCAAAATGAAATTCAAGAACTTATACTAAATTACTACTTGAATCTCTTTACTACTGGACAAGATCTCTCAATTCATATTATCAATGAAAAAGATACATGTCTTCTAAACTTTAAGGATTTACAAGCTTTAGATGAGCCTCTCAAGGACAGTGAAATCACTCAGGCTCTATACAGTTTTAGCCTTTATAAGGCACTTGGTCCAGACGGATTTTTATCCCTTTTTTTTAATCAAAAATACTGGCCTGTTGTAGGTAACAAGGTCAAACAATTTTGTCATGAAATTTTAGCACTAGGGGCATATCTCCCGTACTAAATCAAACTTATATATGCCTTATACCAAAAGTGAAACATGTTCAGACACTCAATAAGTCTTTGTAACACCACTTATAAAATTATAACCAAAATAATAGTCAATAGGCTTAAGCCTATTCTTTCGTCAATAATAGGACCAACACAAACCAGCTTTCAACAGGGTAAAAGATCTTCTGACAGTGCCATAATAGTTCAAGAAGCTTTAAATCAATTTGCAAAAAGAAAAGGAAAGAATGGTTACATGCTTCTAAAATTAGACTTTGAAAAGGCATTTGATAGACAAGAATGGTCGTTTATTAGGAAAAAACTTATCTACTTTGGCATTCCTACATCTATGATTAAGTTAATTATGTCATGTGTTACTATCACTTCTACTTCTATTCTCCTTAATGGTTCACGTACTCCTTACTTCACACAATCAAGAGGGATTCGCCAAGGTGATCCTTTATCACCATATCTATTCATTATGTGTATGAAAATATTTTCAAGATACATTAACTTATCTGTTGATTATTTACAATGGCAACCCATCAATATTGCAAAAAAAAGACTAAAACTATCCCATCTTTTTTTTGCAGATGATATCATACTTTTGTCCAAAGTAACTCCTAAAAGTTGCAACGTTGTAATAGATGTCATAAACCATTTCAGCAAGTATTCAGGAGAACGAATAAACTTTGAAAAATCAAAGTTATTCTTCTCGAAGAATTGTACAACAAATGATAAGAATTTGGCTCTGAATTGCTTCCAATTCAAAGAAGGAAACAAATTTGGTAAGTACTTAGGATTTTCAATTTTCTAATCACACCAAAACGGGCAGACTTCCAATTCCTATTGGACAACTTCAAATCTAGACTAGCAGTGTGGAAAACAAACTTTCTAATCATGGCGGGACTGGCTACCCTAATTAAATCAACTCTTAACAATCTATCAAATCATATTATGCAATATATTCATATTCCAATGACAATTGTTGATAAAATAGAACAGTACCAACGCAATTTTCTATGGGCAACAACAACACGAAGAAAGAAGCTTCATCTTTAAAATGGAAGAAAATTACTACACCCCGCCAAATAGGGGGCTTAGGAATCCAATACCTTCGTCAAAAGAACAATGCTTTATTGGCAGACCTAGCATGGAGAGTCTTTCATTCCCCCCAAAATCTTTGAGCTAAGATATTAATTAATAAATTCCTACATATCTCATCTCCTACATATTATTCCAAAACTTGGCGTAACATACTAAAGAGTTAGGAACACTGCAAAATAGGTTTACAATGGCAAATACGAACAGGCGCACACATTAAATTTTGGAATGACTGTTAGATAAAAAATGGGATAACTGTTCGCTCCCTAATAAGTGGCCCAATACCTTTGGAACATCAAACAATAAATATTAACTGCCTGCATGATTCTAATGGTTGGAAATGAGACTTATTGCCTTTCGAACTTACGAATGATATAAAAAACATCACAAGTACTCCTTACATTTCAACATACAATAATAAAGCTGATAGAATTTACTGGGGTTTAACTACTAATGGTAAATTCACGGTAAAATCAATGTACAAAGCCTTAAAAACTAATTCCGATAATGACCATAACACAATGTACAAATTCAGATGGATATGGACCCTTCCTATATATCCCAAAATTAAATACTTCATTTGGATACTTCATCATAATAGGCTACCAACACTTCAATTTCTGCAACATCTTAACATTAACACAAATGGAGAATTTCTTTACTGTCATGAAGTTGAGGAATCAACAAATCATATATTTTTAACTTGTATAAATGCACAAACATACTGGAACAATCTAGGAATGGGGAAACATATAAAAAATTTAATTAACTTTAATACTCCACAAGAATGGCTACGTCCTTTAATTAGCTACAAACGAAAAAAATTCCCTCATAATATCTATCCACATACTTATTTGCCATTAAGTTTATGGAATATTTGGACTACTAGAAACAAAAATAATTATGAACGATTACATAAACCTGTTAGTATCAATTTTACTACACAACTGGCTACTGAATTTTGCTATCTAGCAACTTCAAATCATAAAATACAACACCGTATAAGGGTTCTTTTAAAATGGATTCCACCAAAACCTGATATATACAAACTAAATACGGATGGAGCACACTCGTCAACTATAAATAAAAATGACATCGGAGGAATAATTAGAAATCACAATGGGGACTGGATTATAGGATTTTCAGGAAACATACCCCATCAATCTATTATTACGACAGAAAGATATGTGTTAATACATGGGCTTATGTTGGCTAAACTTCATAACCTACTGCCAATCCAAGTGAAAATTGACGCCAAAGAGGTAATTACACTACTGCATGGCAATAATTCAAAATTTGCTAATCTGTTAACTGAATGCAGGTACCTGCTCTGGATGCTTCATGATCCAATAGTTAACCATACGTACAGAGAACAAAATAAATTAGCAGATCAGCTAGCAAAATCGAGAAGTTTTTTGGAAGGGACCTATACAATGCACGCTTGGATCAACCACCACTTTTTATTGAAAAAAATTGGAAAAATGATAAGCAAGGTCTGTCAGCTACACGTTCCCTACCACTACCAGCAGATGACTTGCGACATGAAGAACCTACAGTGCATGAAAAGGGCAACTATAACATCATCCCGAATTTCTTTTGTTGTTGTAGTATAGATTCACTAGGGATGCTACAACCAATATAGATACGAATAGTAATGCATTAGTTTGTAATATGATAACTACTACTGAGAATGACTTAGCTTGTAATGTGATGCAACCTGAACACCAACATATCTGTACGCATAGACTTATTTAATATATAATATTTATCTTTAGTACAAAAAAAAAAAAAAGATAGTGTAAATATCTTTATATTATCAGTGTTTTACGGTTTATTACAATGTAACACTTACATACAACCGAGTAAAACTTCTTTATTTACTTCATTAATAATTAAACAGGTCCAGATAATTGTATATACTGATAAAATTTTGGAACTTGTGTCAAATTATCATCTAGACTAACAAATGCATGTAATTCAAACTGTTGTAGTTTGATTTATTCAAATTTGCTCTTTTTTCATTAAAAAAAGTGGCCGGTGCTCTAATTAGTTTATGCACATTGTTTTAAAAAGATTATACCTTACTCCTTTTGTTCCAATTTATATGACAGATCGAATCACGAGAGCTAAACTTTTAAATTTTGATAGTGAAAATTCAAACTTAGAATCTTTAAATTTTTAAAATAAAATTTATATACTTAAAAACTGTGTAAAAGATATTATAAGCCAAAAATATTTCAGAATCCAAAGTATTTAATGGTAAAAAAAATACAACGATCAAAGAAAAATTTGTCACTCCCTATCAGAGGCGGATGTAGTTTTATGGCTACGGATTCGACACAGAGTATATATATATATATATATATATATATATATATATATATATATATATATATATATATATATATATAATTTAGTAAAATCTCAATAAATATTACATCTGAACTCATAATTTTAATAATATTAAACTAAAAATTAAAAATTTTAAAAGTTAAACCTATTCAATTTAATATTTGAATGTGACTCTGCTCTCTCTGACACATAATTTACAATAGAAGGGGTACTAACGCTTTCTCCTGCTGACAAACCATCACCGGCCGCAATTATTCGTCACGCGATTGGTTGCTTGTGGTACTAACATATCTTCCTACTTTGCTACAACCGTGACACACCATATATATAAAGGACATCCATCCTTAGACTTCTGATAACCACACACATCCCAACCAAGACCATATTATTTACCTCTATTCTATGCACAAAAACTCCAGTAACCCCACCACCCCTCCCTTCTTCTGATTACTACCTTTGCCTTTTTGTCGTAATTGCTGTCAGAAACCAAACAAAAAAACACAACTCATTATGAAGTTTACAACTAGTACTAGTAGTATTCTTTTCTTCATTCTTTTGCATCTCTTTCTGCTACTATCATGTCACCGGCCCAACTTTGCTTCCGCCGCTGGTGGCAAATGGAATTTACTACTGTCAAACATGGGCATTTCAGCCATGCACATGCAACTCCTTAACAACGACAAAGTCGTCATTTTCGACCGTACTGATTTTGGTCACTCCAACATCTCATTGCCCGATGGAAAATGTCGCAATGACCCAAATGACACCACCTTACAAATTGACTGCACTGCTCATTCTGTCGAGTACAACACTGTCACCAACTCTATACGTCCGCTTATGGTCCAAACTGATGTCTGGTGCTCTTCTGGTGCTGTATTTCCTGACGGCTCTTTAGTCCAAACTGGTGGATTCAATGATGGTGAAAAAGTTGTAAGAGTTTTCAAACCATGTAATGGTAATAATACTTGTGACTGGCAAGAAATTCAAGGTGGTCTGGCTCAAAGAAGATGGTATGCTACAAATCATATATTACCAGATGGTAGACAAATTGTCATTGGTGGTCGTCGGGCTTTTAATTATGAGTTTTATCCTAAACCTGCTTCAGCTTATAAAGCATACAGTTTGCCATTTCTTGTGCAGACAAATGATCCTAAAATTGAGAATAACTTATACCCTTTTGTTTTTCTTAATGTGGATGGAAATTTGTTCATTTTTGCTAATAACAGAGCTATCTTGTTTGATTATACTAAGAACGTGGTGGTGAAAAGTTACCCTCAAATACCAGGTGGTGACCCGAGAAGTTATCCTAGCACTGGTTCTGCTGTTCTTCTTCCATTGAAGAATTTGCAAACACAACAAATTCAAGCTGAGGTTTTGGTATGTGGTGGAGCACCAAAAGATTCATATATCAGTGCTCAAAATGGTAAATTTCTTGGTGCTTTGAGTACATGCGGGCGGATCAGAATAACCGACCCGAATCCACAATGGACTATGGAGAACATGCCACTGGCTAGGACAATGGGTGACATGGTGATTTTACCAAATGGGAATGTGTTGATCATTAATGGAGCGGCCACGGGCACGGCTGGATGGGAACTGGGTCGGGACCCGGTTTTGAAACCCGTGATTTACCTACCCGACAACCCGTTTGGCTCTCGATTCGAGATCCAGAACCCGAGTACCATACCAAGAATGTACCATTCAACAGCTACTTTACTTCGAGATGGTCGGGTTCTTATTGGTGGTAGTAACCCACATATATATTACAACTTCACGGGAGTTCTTTTTCCAACAGAATTAAGCTTGGAGGCATTTTCCCCATCCTATTTGGATCCAGAATCGGAATATTTGCGCCCCGAGATCATTTCACCCGCTCCGCAATATATAATCGGGTATGGGCAACGGGTGCCGGTTCGGTTTAAGGTTTCAGGTAAGGTAAACAGAAATTTGGTCACGGTAACAATGGTTGCACCAGGATTTAACACACACTCATTTACCCAGAACCAAAGATTACTGGTACTAGCAAGTGAAAATGTGAAACTAGTTGGAGAAAAAGCCTACCAAATAAATGTGGTCACTCCAAATTCGGCTACATTAGCCCCACCAGGATACTATCTTCTCTTTGTGGTTCATCAAGATATACCAAGTGAAGGAATTTGGGTCAAAATCCAGAGAACATAACAAATTCTTTATTCTCCAGGAATTTATTTATTTATTTTTTTTTTTTGTTTTTTCTTGCTTCCCACACATCTATACACGCATATAGAAAAAGTCGTTTAAAACATATTTACAGGTTATCATTTTTATAATAATGTTAACTATAGACATTCTCTACTCTCTTTTTGGGATAAGCTTTTGTAAGGATTGATGGGTCTTTATTTTCTTGATTTAATCAAATTGTTCACTTACTATAGTAAAATACTGCTCGAATTTATTGAGTATTATGACAACTATGCGTTGGAATGACATTTAAGACAGAGGTGGATCGGACCAAAATATACATGCTTCTTCCAAGCTTTCAATTGCTTGTCCTATAAAAATGTTCACTGCAATAAATCGAATGAACTAAATAGCTTGTCCTCTTCTTTGTACTTTGAGCTTTATCTAACATCTAACTAAAAGTTAGAATATATACATAGATCTGGTCAAATTCCTTCTTCCTCATCTTAGTATTAGGACCTGAATTTAAGTTAAAATGACAAAAACAAGCGAAAAGTCAAAAGCTAAAATTCCTAACTTATAGCTTAAAAGTTATATTGGCTTAAAAATTACTTAAAACAAGCTCATCGTAACAGTTTATTAATATGCAATGTTGTATAATGCTTAAAAATGTGAACTAGCTAGATTCAGGAAGAAATGGTTAAATTTCCATATGGTTACATTTTGTAGGTAGTTATTGGACAAAATCATCAGATAAAAAGTCAACATCTTTTCTCTTTTACTTTTATTTTATTTTGG
This sequence comes from Nicotiana knightiana, assembly GCA_005239525.1. Lineage (NCBI taxonomy): Eukaryota > Viridiplantae > Streptophyta > Magnoliopsida > Solanales > Solanaceae > Nicotiana > Nicotiana knightiana. The sequence goes on from ML388773.1 coordinate 61,987, forward strand.
GCGTTTTTGTATAAAATGGTCCTTGTATATTTGTTAACTCGTAGTAGTGTCCTTTTACTCGGCCGTAAAAGGAATGAAATGAAATTCCATACAAGTATACATGTATAAAAACGGCAACTATGTTTGGAAGATGCTATCAGTATATATTTTAAGAGGGGAAAAGATTGTTGTTTCATAGGTCAATGTGCAAGTAATAAAACTTCGATAACACGATAAAACCAAAAGAGGATAAAGTAGTCCGTTATTATAATGTCGATCGTGATTAACTTCAATTACTCGATCGAGCAATATGGGATGTTTTCGAAGGCCAAAATGATATGAAAGCTTGTTATAGAGTATATTATATTCTCCGTTAGTTATATGTCGTAATAGGGGTATACATAGATCGGGCTAATTTCGTTTTTTTATCAAAATTAAACCAAACTAATTATATCGGTTTGGATTGGTTCGGTTTTGTCGGACTTTCAGTTTTTCGGATTTTTTTTGTTCCATGAATATTTTTCAATCTTACTTTGTTAAAGTTATAGGTAAAGTTTTGATAAGTGAATATATGTTTAGTAAAAATTAAAAAAATTGACAACCATATGATCTATTAAAATATTCTTATAGGAGAATTTTTTAGTAATACATGATAGTTATTTTTTTAGTTGTCTAACAATAATTTTTTGTTAATATATGCTTTCAAGGTTAACCGAATTTAATAATTGAATATAAAAATCAAGATGATACCTAAGTAATGATATATTCTATTTAACTTTACATTATCGAAATACCATTTCAAATTCGAAGAAGTTATGAGAAATCTTAACATATGAATATGGAAGAATAAAGAGATGATTGGTGCATTCCATTAACATTTGATAAGAAAGTGGTACAACTATTTTTATAGTAAATAGAAATGAATGCACTTCATAGTTCTGTTAAATATTACGTCCCATGAGAGGATCTCAAATATTTCTACACTTTTGTTTTTGAAGAAAATTCAATATAAAGTCTTATAAGTACATATAAAAATTATATATTCATATATCGGGTTGGTTCGGTTTTTTTTTACTCAATACCAAACTAAATCAAACCAAACCTAATTAAATTTTTTAATTAATTTGATTTAACTTTTTGATTTAGTACGATTTTCCGATTCGGTTTGAACGCCCTTATGTCCTATAACATGCTACTAACACAAATATTGTTTTTACAAAATACAGAAACTCGCCACTTCCGTTTTCAATTAATAATATCGAATTTTCGAGTTATCTTAGGGGCAAGTAAAAGATCACTATTGAATATTGATCCCTAGGAGGTGGGATGGATCAAATATAAGAAGTTAAACAAAAATGTTAATTCCAGAGCCTCAGATGCCGACTACAATCGAAAGACAGGATAAAGAAGGATAACCTTGAAGTAATAGTCAATTTGTATGGTCTATAAGTTACGGGTTTGAGTAATTATGCTTGCATCAAAATAAGTTATCTTTATCATATTTCATTAGGGTCTAACCTTTTTACGAACCTTACGTGAATACGAAATATTTTGTTTATCGAATTGCCCTTTTAATCGAAAGACAAGATATGTCGCTGCCCTTCTAATGTCTAAATGAGAGAATAAACAACTTTAGGCCATTATGAACGTCGATACCGGGATTTAACCCTTATACACTTGATAATGTAAATTACTTTTACATTATTAAGTGAGTTAAAGGTAATTAAATGTAACTATTAACAATCAGTGTTAACATAAAATAAGGAAAATAACCATTAATAATATGTTAAATTGCAAGGTGTAAAAAATTAATTACATTGTAATAAGTGATTATGAAGCAAGTCCTAAAATGTGTAAGAAGACGGCGGTTAGTAAAAGCCTGATTGAAGAGAGTAGAATAAAAGAGTCACGGGTCATAAAAAGCCATGAGATGAAATTTAAAGATGGATCACGGACTTGTTTGTCTGCACGTATTTTATTTTGGAGGTTCCTCCGCTTTTATATCCCATCTCATCATGTTTCTTCACTTCTACAACTCTTTTAACTAATCTTTTCTGACATTTGATGCCATCTTCTTTTGTTAATGTGATCGACATTTTAACTAATATTCTGAAATATTTTTTTATCATATTGATATGAGAAGAGTTTCCCCTGCTTTTAAGAAACTAGTTCGAGGGCTAGAAAATGGGGACCCTGTGGTGATCGAACCTGAGAGGGCAAAGGTAGGGCATCGGGACCCTGCAGGAGCGCCCCTTGTCTCCCGCTCAAGGGGCGCTCCCGCAGGGTCCCGATGCCCTACCTTTGCCCTCTCAGGTTCGACCACGGCAGGATCCCCGTTCTCCAGCACTCGAACTAGTTGCTCAAGAAGCGGGGGAACCTTCCGCATGAAAGCGAAAAGAAACGAGCGATCAAGAAATGCAAAGAAAAGTTCCACTTCTTCTAAGATAGAATAAGAATAAGCACTTAAAATACTTTTATATAATTTTTAAATATCTAAATTTTAATTTTAAAATATTAATCTGAAATAACTTAATTTAACTTTAAAGATTAGTTAACAAACTAACACTAAAAAACAAAAAGTGTCGCATATCTTAAGAAGGGGTGGGGGAGATCGGAGCACTTCTATGTAAGCTTTTTGGCGGTTGACAAGAAATCAACTGTTTCTATTTATTCGTACAAAGATTGCATACATTTTTTCGGAGTGGTGTAAGCAATGAAGCTAAATTTAGATACATAAAATAAATCAGACGAGAAAATTAAGTTCGAGACGCCAATGTGATGTGAATTATGATGGAAACTGCTGCAAAGCACCGAAGTGTGCCGAGACTGGAATTATAAGAGATGCTGCAGAGAACATTTCTAAGCAACCACTTGAAAAATTATTGCTATTATACAAGAAGTTATTCATTTTTATCAGATTATCAATTAATGTTTATCATAAAGGCTTATATATAATTATTACTATAATTATTTAATTGTGTAAATATTTTTTTTATAACGATCAATACATATATTCTTTAGCCGTCGGTGCATATACTATAACGTATATTCTTCCACTATACAGTGTCTCGTTGTTACTCTTGTTTTTCGCTATTCCTTTCCTTTTTTGCAAAAATTGCGTGAGACGCTCTATTTGGTCGCCCCAATTTAATTTATACTTTTTTTTAAAAAAGTTTTAACTTGTATCCACTTTTTAAATAACTTGAGCCCCCTTTCTCCTCCTCCTTCTCCTTCTTCGTTTTCTTCTTTTTTCTTCTGCTGCTGTTGGTGCTGCTATGAAACTTCAGTTCATAGGGATGATTTTTTTACTGAAGATTAACGTTTGCTGCTTATGTACTTCGACCAACCTAATAACTTCCAAACAAATAAAGTTAAGAATGCTAAAGTTCAGCAAATATAAACAAAAATTTCAGCTCCTAGAATGCTGAAGTTCAGCAAATACAAAACAAACTTCAGCCCTGAAATTCATCACAAACATAACAAAGCTTCAGCTAAAACATGCTGAAGTTCAGCAAATATAGAACAAAACTTCAGCCAAAACATGTTGAAGTTCAGCAAATATCAGCTTATTTAGTGCTGAAATTTTTACAAATGAACTAAATTACTTCAGCATCTTCTACTAAAGCTTTTTGAAAAAATTTTACGACAAAACTAATGAATCCAGAACAAAACTTCAGCTTATTTAGTGCTGAAGTTTTTACAAATGAACTAAACTACTTCAGCATATTCTGCTGAAGTTTTTTGAAAAAGCTTTACTACAAAACTAATGAATCCATAACAAAGCTTCAGCTTATTTAGTGCTGAAGTTTTTACAAATGAACTAAATAACTTCAGCATCTTCTGCTGAAGTTCTTGAAAAAGCTTTACCACAAAACTATTGAATCCAGGGAAAAACTTCAGCTAAAACATGCTAAAGTTCAACAAATAGAGAACAAAACTTCAGCTAGTAGAATGCTTAAGTTCAACTGTCTATTACAATGCTGAAGTTTGCGTGATTGCCTTTGCTACTTCAGGCCCGTATGCCTGAAGTTTAGGCGAAAAGTGGATACGCTTGCAATTTTTTTTCCAAAGCGGGTATAAGTTAAAACGTGACCCAAAAAGCAGATATAAATGCAAATACCCCTCCTTTTCTTGAGAATGTCATAAATGGATTGATTGGGGGCATTTGCATCTATACCCGCTTTTTGTGTCACGTTTTAATTTGTACCTGCTTTGCAAAAAAAAATTACAAGTGTATCCGCTTTTTCGCATAACTTCAGCATACGGGGCTGAAGCAGCAAAGGCAATCATGCAAAACTTCAGCATTCTAGTAGACGGGACTGAAGTAGAAAGTGTGTTGAACCAAGTGTGCTGAAGTTTTTGTTTGTAATTGATGAACTTAAGCATAGTAGCTGAAGTTTTTGTTTAACTTGTGCACGTCTTAACACAAAGCTTTTGTTTGTAATTGCTAAAGTTTTTGTTTTTGTAACTGGAGAACTTTAGCTCTAGAGCTGAAGTTTTTATTTTGTAACTAGCGAACTTCAGCTCTAGAGCTGAAGTTTTTGTTTTTGTAACTGGCGAATTTCAGCTCTAGAGCTGAAGTTTTTGTTTTATAACTGGCGAACTTCAGCTCTAGAGCTGAAGTAGCTAAAGTTTTGTTATCAATTTGTTGAAGTTTTTGTTTAACTTGTGCACATCTTAACGTAAAGCTTTTGTTTGTAATTGCTGAAGTTTTTTGTTTTTGTAACAGGCGAACTTCAGCTCTAGAGCTGAAGTAGCTGAAGTTTTGTTATCTATTTGCTGAAGTTTTTATTTAACTTGTGCACGTCTTAACGCAAAACTTTTGTTTGTAATTGCTGAAGTTTTATTTTTGTAACTGGCGAACTTCAGCTCTGATAAACATATTTATGGAAATCATCCCATGAAATGAAGTTCCATAGCAGCACCAACAGTAGCAGAAGAAAGATGAAGAAGAAGAAGAAGAAGAAGAAGAAGAAGAAGAAGAAGAAGAAGAAGAAGAAGAAGAAAATGAAGGAGGAGAGGGAGAAGGAGAAAGGAGGCTGAAGTTATTTAAAAAGTAGGTACAAGTTAAAAGTTTAAAGAAAATGGGTATAGGTTAAATGGGGGCAACCAAATAGAACGCCCCGTGTAATATTTACGATTGATTGGGCTTTGTGGCTAGATGAACGAATGGTAGCCCATATTGCTCATTGGGCCCAGAAAAATGCTCAGTTCAATTGTATTTCTCTTTATTTCACAAATCTTTCACTCCACGTCTTGATATTAAGATGAGAAAATGTTATAAAACACTACAATTTAGAGCCTAATTACCATATATAACTATAGTTTGCCTAGCTAGTATTCGTAGCTTTTGTTCAATTACTATCAGCTTGTATTATTTGTACTCGGACGCGCAACAAATACAACTTGTTCAACTGTATTCATTCGCGCAACAAATATAACTTGTATTAATTGTATTTGTTCGCGCAACGAATACAATCGATGCAAAATACACGGGTTTATATAAAGGATACAACATGTATCGACCATATTCGTACCGACTGTATTCTCTCGCGCAACGAATACAAATCAAACGAAACGCAGATATATAGAAAAATAGAATGCTCTCGTTGAGAATTAAACTCAAGACCTCTGCTTACTGAGCGAGAAGTCCAACCAACTGAGCTACGAGAGCTTGTTGCTCTCTTGTTTTGGTTCAAATCAGTTGATCTTTTGTTTCACTATTACATGTGGATTTGTTATAAACTTTAAATATAACTATGAATGGCTATTTTCAGAAAGTAACTGCTAATGGTAAATACAATATGTATATTTACTGTGTCGTGTAATTTTTCTATTAAGATCATCGAGTTTTCTTGTACGTTACGGTTTTACTTATACAGTTTTACTTGATAAAGCATATAACAACCAGAAACACTCTCTAAATCTAACTTAGAGGAAAATAAATTATCAAATATAGTAATTGTGAACACCTAATTTTTTATCATACTTGAATTTTTCACCATCTCTTAGTGTTTAAATATTTATTAAGTTTAATCTTGATATTTTAACATTTATTTTACTTTTTAGTAGGTTTATTTGATATAATTAAAAATCATACAAAAAGAATAACATTTTAGATAATAGTTGTGTCTTATTTGCAAAAGAAAAGAAATTCACAAAAAAAGATGTGTTTCTTCTAATTTTAGTAAGACTAGCAATTTTATGATTTTTTCTTTAATAGTTTCTTATATTTTTCTACTTTTTAGTTTTAGTGCAGTATCTTTAATTTTGATTATCTTTAATAAATAGAAAAGGAAAAAAGGAACCAATGCAAAAATGACACCTAACAAGATTGTTCCATATTTTTTGTAACAAACTCACGTGCTCTCACTCAAGACTCAAATGCATATACACACTCTTATTTTCTTGACCACCAATTAATATCTATACCTACACGGCTACACTATATATCTTTCACTCACTCGTACAATTAAGGGGGCACACAAAAACAAACAAAAAGGGGAATAGAGAGAAAAAGGGAGAGAAAAAACGAGAGAGAAAAAGGGGAAGTTCAGAGCTAAAAACCGAGCTTTCTTTCTAAGTTTAAGGGTGGCGACACTCTCCAAAAGAGACTCTTCTCTTTCTGCTCATTTCTTCCTTCATATAGCTATTCTAGATGTGAGGAAAGAGAAAAAATGCACTTGTTTCATGAGACAAAATGCAATAACCTCTGTTTGTCTTTTCCCTCCAAAAAAAAAAAATTGAAGAACCTCCATTAAACCACCAAAAAGGAGCTCAAACAAGTCCAAATTTCAGCCTGAAATTACACCCAAAACAGTCTAAAAACGACCTAAAAAACAACTATGTTTCCCAGTGAAATCAGATGCAAAACTAGCTACAAAACTGCCCCAAATATTAGCTAAAATCTATTATCGCCTCTGTGTTAAAACTAGAAAATCAGAAGAACTGTTAGAAGAAACAGAAAATATATAAACGATAAGAAATATTACGAGTCCACAATTTCCTTGTGTGTCCTTAAGAAATTTTAACACCCTCACAAGTTGCCAAGGTAATGGATTAAATCCTCCCAGGATGAAACGGAATAACCTTCCTGCAACAGTGGCAATACAAACTGCAGGATACCAACAAACTCAAAGAACGGAGCAAACTCACACTTACGAATTTGAGAGAGAGAGACACAGCGAAGTAGAATGCAGTATTCAGAATGAAATTCTCAATTTTTACAGTGAGTAGAAAAAGAAGCCATGTCTCAGAATTTATAGGCAATTATTGGAAGAGGTGTGATGACAGTTCAGGAAAAAGTGTCTGTTCAGGAAAAAGTGTGTGTTCAGGAAGGAAAACAACGTTCAGCAAAGGCAGCGTTTTTGGATTTAACTTAATTTCGTTAATGAACTGACTGACATTTAATTAATTATTAAATAATTAATTAAATAAACTTTGTCCAAAAAATAATCTTATCGATCGATCATTTGACAAATCAAAATCAAAATCCAAATCCGAATCCGAGCCGAAGCCGAAGCCGAAGCCGAGCCGAGCCGAGCCGAGCGAGTGACGACGACGGCGCGAGGATACATCCTCTTCAACTCCTTTTAAGAGCTCTAAGAAGTGATCCTATATTTATACACACAAGTGTAGTTGTCTTTCACCAATGTGGTACAAAGTTCATGACAAAAGCTCACTTGATTCAAATTTTCATTTCCCTCCATTTTATTTCCCACCATTTCCCAATTCACACTCCTAGACTTTTAAGCCCAATGCTTAAAGTCTTTAAGCCCAATGCTTAAAGTCCAACAATCCCCCACATGAATGGGAATGGCTGTAACAAGAATGATCATAGATGGACGCTGTGTGATTTGCAAGTAAGGATTAATTGTATCTGGATAAATAGGTTTCCCTTTGAACTTTCCGTAATGAACAGATGTCGGATATACTCGGTCAATCGGTAGATTTGATATCTTTGAACCGTCGAACTTTAGTGTGTACCTAGACAACCATATGTCACACAACCAACCCTTAACCGTCTTTTGGTTCTCATTTTTGTGTTCGTTTCAGCCATGAACACGACCTGGTTTTATAAGTGCGTAGAGAATTAGCCTTACAGAATTCTCATTGAGGCGGCTTCACTTCACACTTACATAGGTGATTCCTACACGTGTAATCTTTTAGATTGACACCACATCAAACTTAGGTAATCATTAAAGAACGTGTAAAGTTCTATCCTTGTTACTATACATTGTCTTCATCACTAGAAGGGACCAAAAAAAAAAAATTTCTTTGACAATGTTGAACCGGTCAATCATAACTTTGTTTGAGCTCCTTGAACCTAGATCTCGGAATATCCAAAATTCTAGGTAGAGTTACCGCCATGATGACTTGTCCTCGGCCATAGTCCCATTCCCTTAGATGATTTCTCAACTCCCTCTCTAGTTATGCCTTTTGTAAGCGGATCCGCCACATTATCCTTTGATCTTACATAATCAATAGTGATAATTCCACTAGAAAGTAGTTGTCTAATTGTGTTATGTCTTCGTCGTATATGACGAGACTTTTCGTTATACATAACGCTCCCTGCCCGTCCTATTGCAGCCTTACTATCGCAATGTATGCATATAGGAGCCAAAGGTTTTGGCCAGAACGGAATGTCTTCTAAGAAATTTGGAAGCCATTCAGCTTTTTCACTGGCCTTATCCAAAGCTATAAACTCTGATTCCATTGTAGAGCGAGCGATGCACGTCTGTTTGGAAGACTTCCAAGATACTGCTCCACTGCCAACAGTAAAAACATATCCACTTGTGGACTTTGTTTCTGTTGAGCCGGTTATCCAATTTGCATCACTATATCCTTCGATAACCGCAGGATATTTATTGTAGTGCAAAGCGTAATCTTGGGTATATTCCAAATATCCCAGAACTCGTTTCATTGCCACCCAGTGATGTTTGTTGGGATTATTTGTGAATCGACTAAGTTTACTTATTGCACAAGCTATATCAGGACGTGTACAATTCATGATATACATTAAGCTTCCCAGTACACGAGCATAATCCAATTGAGACGTACTTTTACCTTTATTCTTTACAAGATAATGGTTTAAGTCAATTGGAGTTTTTGCACTTCTAAATTCCAAGTATTTGAATTTTTCAAGTACCATTTTCACGTAATGTGATTGGGACAAAGCCAGACCCTAAGGAGTCTTCTGGATTTTCATTCCTAGAATTACATTGGCAACTCCTAAGTCTTTCATATCAAACTTACTAGCAAGCATATGCTTAGTATCTTGAATGTCGGCAATGTCTTTGCTCATTATTAGCATATCATCAACACATAAGCAAACAATGACTATATGATTTGGAATGTTCTTAATGTAAACACATTTATCACATTCATTAATCTTAAAGCCATTTGACAACATTGTTTGGTCAAATTTCGCATGCCATTGCTTGGGTGCTTGTTTTAGTCCGTAAAGGGACTTAACAAGTCGGCACACCTTCTTTTCTTTTCCCGGAACCACAAATCCTTCAGGTTGGTTCATGTAAATTTCTTCCTCCAGATCACCATATAAGAAGGCTGTTTTTACATCCATTTGATGGATTTGAAGACCATACAAGGCGGCTAACGCTATTAGCATCCGAATGGATGTAATTCTTGTTACCGGCGAGTATGTGTCAAAATAGTCAAGACCTTCTCTCTGTCTAAATCCTTTGACAACAAGTCTTGCCTTGTATTTTTCAATAGTGCCATCGTTTTTTATTTTCTTCTTGAAAATCCATTTAGAACCCAAAGTTTTGTTACCTGGAGGAAGATCAACCAGCTCCCAAGTGTGGTTGCTCAATATGGATTCTATTTCACTATTGACAGCCTCTTTCCAATATTGTGCTTCTGAGGAAGACATTGCTTCCTTGAAGGTTCGAGGCTCATTTTCTAGCAGAAAAGTCAGAAAATCTGGACCGAATGAAGTAGATGTCCTTTGACGTTTACTTCTTTTAGGATTTTCCTCATTAGGCATACCATCTGTTCTTACCTCCCGAGGTCGTTTTGACTTTTGGTAGGACGATTCACTTTCCTTTTTATACGGATATATAGTTTCAAAGAATTCAGCATTGTCTGATTCTATTATCGTATTAACATGGATCTCAGGATTTTCTGATTTATGAACCAGAAACCGATATGCCTTGCTATTGGTTACATATCCAATAAATACACAATCAACCGTTTTTGAACCTATCTTCACCCTTTTAGGCTTAGGAACTTGTACTTTAGCTAAACACCCCCACACTTTGAAGTATTTCAAGCTGGGTTTCCTTTCTTTCCATTTTTCGTACGGGATGGACTTTGTTTTACTGTGGGGTACACGGTTGATTATTCGATTTGCTGTAAGTATAGCTTCCCCCCACAAGTTCTGTGGTAAACCAGAACTTATTAACAAGGCATTCATCATCTCCTTTAATGTTCGATTCTTTCTTTCCGCAATTCCGTTAGATTGAGGAGAGTACGGGGCAGTTGTTTGGTGAATAATGCCATTTTCCAAACATATTTGTTCAAAAGGAGATTCATATTCTCCACCCCTATCACTTCTTATCATTTTGATCTTTTTGTTAAGTTGTGTTTCAACTTCATTCTTGTATTGCTTGAATGCATCAATTGCTTCATCTTTACTACTAAGTAAGTAAANATTCTTGTATTTCTTGAAAGCATCAATTGCTTTATCTTTACTACTAAGTAAGTAAACATAACAATATGTCGTACTATCGTAAATAAAAGTGATGAAATACTTTTTCCCATTGCGAGATGGCGTTGATTTCATGTTGCAAATATCCGCGTGAATTAAATCTAAAGGATTTTAATTCCTTTCGACAGACTTATACGGATGCTTAACATACTTTGATTCCACACAGATTTGACATTTTGAGTTAATGCAATCAAAATTTGGCAATACTTCCAAATTAATCATTTTCCGTAATGTTCTGAAGTTGACGTGGCCTAAGCGCGCATGCCATAAAGTGTTTGATTCAACTAAGTAAGAAGAAGCTTCAACTTTATTGATAGGAATAGCTATTACATTTAGCTTAAAAAGGCCCTCATTCAGGTAACCTTTGCCTACATACATATCATTCTTACTTAAAACAACACTATTGGAAACAAATACACACTTAAATCCATTTTTGACAAGAAGTGCTGTAGATACTAAATTCTTGCGAATTTCTGGAACATGGAGAACTTGATTTAAAGTCACAATTTTTCCGGATGTCATCTTCAATGCAATCTTGCCAATTCCCTCGATTTTGGCCGTAGATGAATTTCCCATGAAAAGAGTTTGTTCGGGTCCTGCAGGAGCATAAGAAGAGAATAAATCCTTGTTTGCACAAATATGGCGGGTGGCACCAGAATCAATCCACCACTCTCTTGGATTTCCTACCAAGTTGCATTCAGACAACATGGCACACAAGTCCTCCACTTCAACCACATTTGCTTGATTCTTCTTCTTTTGTAACTCTTTCTTTGGAGCGCGACAATCTATGGACTTATGTCCAGGCTTTCCACAGTTGTGACAACTACCTTTGAACTTCTTCTTGTTCGGGTAATTCTTTGGTCCAGATGCCTGCTTTCTCTTCTTTTTATTTCCCGGTGCTTCCTCAACAATATTAGCTCCCATTATTGCCGAGTAGCCACGTGACTTCTTTTCAGCATTTTTGTTGTCTTCTTCTATCCTTAGACGAACAATTAGATCCTCAAGTGCCATCTCTTTGCGCTTGTGCTTCAAGTAGTTCTTAAAGTCCTTCCATAAAGGAGGTAACTTTTCAATGAAGGCAGCAACTTGAAACGCCTCATTTATGACCATACCTTCAGCAACAAATTTATAATTAATAACACTATTAATATTATTAATAAAATTATTGACTCGGGTCATACCTTCAGCAAGGAGGTCATGCACGATGACTTGTAATTCTTGGACTTGAGTGATGACCGACCTGGTGTCAATCATTTTAAACTCCAAAAATTTTGCAGCAACGAACTTCTTAAGTCCAGCATCCTCGGTCTTGTACTTTTTCTCAAGAGCGTTCCATAACTCTTTTGAAGTTTCCATGACACTATAGACATTATACAAGCCATCCTCCAAGCAACTTAAAATGTAATTTCTGCATAAGAAATCAGAGTGTTTCCATGCTTCAATAACCACAAATCGTTCAGCCTCAGGAGTATCTTCTCCAATGACTGGAACATCCTCCTTGATGTATCGTTGCAGGCTTAGCGTAGTTAGATAGAAAAACATCTTCATCTGCCAACGCTTGAAGTCTGTACCAGAAAATTTCCCGGGTTTTTCTGCCGGTGCCATTGTATGTGCTGGTCTTGACGAAGCAGCAGCACTCGATGAAGCACCCGTTCCAGCAGTACTTCCATTAGTTTGGTTTTCATTCGTCATGTTTCTGTTAAGTTGGAAACAAACAGAACTTTGTTAAATCAGTGAAGTTTTGATATCTTCAAACTGAATACCAAACCAAACATACAACACGTAACAATGGTGAAGTTTTTATATACTTCAAACCCGTACGTTTATTAGTCCGGTAAAGTTTTGATATACTTTAAACCGGACAGAANTTTACTTGTGTTTTAGCTTGAAAATGCTTAAAGGTATCCCCGATAACTAATGAAATGAGCTTTCTTGCAGGAATATTGAAAAACGAGCGAAAGAAGTGAAAATCAACTCAAAAAGGAGTCAAAATTAGACAAGGACCAAAACAGGGCAAAAGAGAGGTTCAGAGACTTGGAAATTTTGAGCAATTGAAGTTGTGCGGCCGCAGAAGTCAGTGTGCAGGCGCATTCACTAATATGCGGACCGCAAAAAATTATTCTGCTGCCGCAGAAGCCATTGTGCGGCCGCACTCACAAATGTGTGGTCCGCAGAAGCAGGTCCAGATCCCAGCCCAAGTCCAGTGTGCGGACCGCACTCAGAAATGTGTGGTCCGTACAACTAAATAAAGTGCGGTCGCAACCCAATTTTGTGCGACTGCAGAAGGCCCAGTTGACCAGTCAAGCCCAGAGTGGCTTGACTGCGGACCGCACTCAGAATTATGCGGTCGCACAACCTCTGCAAGCGCATTTTTGTTAGATATTTTCAGCTTAGAACGACGAGAACTTTTTGTCATTTTTAGGTAAAGTTTAATTTTAGAGGAGCACCTGAGCCGTTTTTCTTTACTGCTTTAAGTAATTTTGTACTAGATTTGTCTCCGAACATTAGATTTTCATCCCATAATTAATTATTATGCATTTTATCTTTATTTCTTCTTTAATTTCTGCATTTTTCATAAGTAGCTAAATTTCTAGCTAGGATTGTGACCCAACCCTAGTGTGAGTAATTACTGGGTGTTTGAATTAGGGCTTGTTTGTGGTTGGGTTAGTTATATTTAGCGTAGTTCTTCTAGAATTCAAGAATTAATGATTTCAAACATTGATTCATGCCTAATTGACACAGTCACTACTTGAGAAAGAGAGACTAAGTCTAGAAAAACTTGGCTAACAAGAAATTTGGGTAAACTCAAGAAATTGATAGCTCCAATTAAAGGGTTGAATCTAGAGATGGTAAGACCTGACTTGAGCATTTATCACTTGTTTTGTGCAATACCCATTTGGACTTGAGAAAGCCAAATTGGACAAAATCACTCAAACTACCGAGAGGTATAAAGTGAGTATTTGAGAGTGATTGCCATATAACAAACCCGACCAATCACACCCACCCTAGAGTTTACAACCCATTAGGTAACCACCTAGTTGGAAGTCACGACCCTAGATCCTTTTTATCATTTAAGACAACAAAATCAAAAATATTGTCTCTTAGTTTTATACTTGCAAACAATAGAACAAAGTAAAAGTAGAGCAACAATCAAGTATGTGGAAGAGTAATTTAGCACAAATCATACAATCAAACTAGATATACACCTAATCCCTATTTTAACTCCATGTGGATTCGATCCCAACCTTCGTTGGGTTTATTCTTGGATCGACCGCCTCACTACCTAATTATGGTGTAGGTTTGGCCGAGATCAATTTTTGGCGCTGTTGCCGGGGATTAACGGATTTAGCTATATATATTTTTGTGTGTTTTGTCTTTCTTTCTTTCCGAGTCACTAATTTTGTTATGAGTTGCTTATAGGTACGAAATGGCTCTCAACAATGAACCCATCGAAAATTTGCCATTGGGGGAGGAGGTAGACGATGAACAAGGAGATGAGTTCTTCCCGAACCTCAAGTAAACAAACGAGGCCGACCGCCTCATGATAATATCCCAAACCCTCCCCCACCTCCACCAAGAGCGGCAGCGCACCGGCTGTTGCCGAATGAGGTTTATGCCAGTGCTATAGTCCCCCCATATTAGGGCAGGCAACTTCCAAATCACCAACGTGATGCTTACACTACTTGAGCAACGGGGTTTCTTCATCGGATCTCCAAGATAAAATGCTTACAAGCATCTCAAAGGGTTCGTCGATTCTTGTTGCGGGAGCAAGCAAACAAATGTTTCCGAGGATGCACTATGTTTGAGGCTATTTCCCTTTTCTCTACGGGGAAAGGCTTTGGACTGGTTAGAGAGATTATCCAATCATTCCATCCATACTTGGGATGAGTTAGCCAAAAAGTTCATTTCCAAATTCTTCTCTCCGGGGCACATGGCTACACTACGGGATGAAATTCTAGCATTCAAGCAAGAACCCACTGAGCCAGTGCATGAGATTCGGGAAAGATATCATACCATGACTAAGGAGTGACCGAATAATGATATGACCGAGGCCATGATCCAAAAAACCTTCTACAAGGGGATCAACACAACAAATCAATGTGTGGTATATCAACTCGCCGACGGAAACTTCATGAACACGCCTTATGCCGAAGCTTGTGAAATTTTGGATGAGATGGCGGATACTTCGTCGGCGTGGCAAAGTAAGGCCAATGTTCCTCAAGGTGACCCAAATATTATTCACCTACATAAGGAGCTACATGATCATGGGCAAGCTATTTCCGAGTTGACAACCACAATGAACCAATTGGCCAAGGCTCAGCTTCAATAGGTTCACGGGCCGAAACAAGTAAATGCTATGGAAGGGGTGAACATGATGATGAAGAAGAGACGACAAAGAAGTCAACAAGTACAAAACCATCCGGAACAATTTGAACAAGAATATAGTGGGTATGACCAAGGTGATTCATATAATGAGCAAGAAGAAGAAGTGCAATATGTCAACAATTATCAAGGTCAAAGAAACAATGCTCAAAACCAACAACAGTGGATATCACAAGGAAGTCAAGGAAATTGGAACAACCAAGGCCACCAAGGCAATTGGAGTGGTCGCAACAATAACAATCAAGGCAATTGAGGGAAATAACAATAATCAAGGCAATTGGAGTAATCAAGGGAACCAAGGCAATTGGGGAGGCAATAATCAAGGTAATTGGGGTGGCAACAATCAAAGCAATTGGGGAGACAATATCAAGGGGGTTGGAGCAACAACAATCAAGGGAATAGGGGGTCGAGATTTCAAAAGGCCCTCGATGTATCAACAACCAAGAAACCCGCCTCCATATCCGTCACAAGGTTCTAGTTCTTCCAATAGTGAAATGGGACGGATTGAAAATATGTTTAAGCAAATGATGGAGAAAAATTCCGACTCCGATGCTCAATTAGCCTCCCACAACACCTCTATCCACAATTTAGATGTTCAACTTGGAAAAATATCTCAAGCTTTAAACACTCGCCCTAAGGGGGCACTACCTAGTGATACAGTGGTGAACCTGAAGGGTGGGAACAATACGGGGCATGCAATGGCCGTAACAACAAGAAGCGGAAGAGGTACAGTTGCAAGTACCTAAAACCAAAGAAGAAATATGGATGATGATGTGTTGTTTCAAGAAGACATGCTAAGCAATAATGTTCAAGCTCATTAAGAGGTGAGTATTGACATTGATGAAAGTGTGGAGGAGACACAAGAAGAAGTGAACCCGTCTAGGGAGCACGTGATAGACATACCGGATCTGATAGTGCAAAAGGCCAAGGTACCCATGCCAAGGCCTCCTCCTCCATATTCCCAAATACTCGCAAAGCAAAATAGTGAGAATCAATTCAAGAAATTTATTGATATAATGAAGAGTTTGTCAATAAATGTGCCAATGGTTGAAGCCTTCGAACAAATGCCGGGATATGCGAAGTTCATGAAGGATTTGGTAACATAGAAGAGATAAATGAATTGTGAAATGATCAAAATGACAAATTAAGTGAGTGCTATTGTGCACTCCATGGCTCCAAAATTGGAAGACCCCAGCGCCTTCACAATCCTGTGCACTATTGGGAGCGCCGATTTTTCCAAAGCTCTATGTGATTTGGGGGCAAGAATTAACTTGATGCCCTACTTTTTGTTCAAATATTTGGGGATTGGCTAACCAAGACCCACATCGATGAGTCTCCAAATGGCGAAGCAGACCATGAAAATGTCACGCCCCAAACTAGGGGAGGCACGACTAGCACTCGATACTGTATTCGATCGAGTTAGCCACTAAACATACTAGCTAACTAAACTGGGGGCCCAAAAGATCGGGCAGCACAACATCTGAAATACTAAGCCTGGACCGGTAAGGTCATGACCTGAATAACAATAAGCCATATAAACAAAGGTAGACAAGCCAAAATAATAAAGTACTAGCTGGCCGACGAGGCCGCGACTGAAGACATACATGCCTACACACATATATATACATGCCAAGCCTATGGTCTGGAGACTGAAAGCTGCAAAAAGAAACCCAGAATACTGTGTCCACAATAGCCTGTAAGAGTGTCATAAGCACTGTCGAGACAAGGCCCCGACTATATCCAAACTGTACAATAAAAGTAACCATCCTACGAAAGCTCCAGGAAGAGGTGGAGCTTACCAACTCACAGTTGAGCCCCAGAATCCTAGCAGAGGGTTCGATTAGAGTCCCTACCTGGACCTGCACGCACGAAACAACAATGCAGTGTCCCCAGGCAACGGGACATCAGTAAGAATAAAAATGTTCTGGTATGTAAGGCAGAAAGTAGAATCATACATATCTGATGTAAAAAGGGTAATAGAGATACCACCTGACAGTGAAACTCTGATATCCTCCATGGCTGACATCCGACCTCATAGTAATCAAATATGCATGGTATGCTCGTGTAATCGTATGTCGTGAATACATATATATTGATGCAAATGCATGACATACCCAAACAAATGCTAGCAATGGCGGTCTCTCCCAATAGCTAACCGGTATCATGTTGCCAACCTGTGGCCATCTGTACAATATATAGTCTTTCGGGCAAATAGGCCCCTTACCTCCGATTATAGCTCGAAGTCCATGCATATAATATGCCATGTATGATATGAACTTTGAATGCACATAATAGGCCATAACAAGAACTTAGCCAATCTTGGCTCATTGGTACTCTTGTTCTCATAATCTCATAATCACCTTCGTATCGCATACAAATGTCTCGGTGAACCTCATATGTTTTTTGAATAAGCTTGAAAACTGAACTCGACTTTTAGAAAGATAACTTAACTCTGAAGATGTTCATAAAAAGTTTAAGGTGGTTCACTTAGTCCTTATACCTGATTTCTTGATAATTAGTAAAAGAAAGTATTTCAAAAATCAAGTGTTTTAGTAGTTTAAACATAAAAATTATATTTGAGATTTTTGGAAATCGACGTATCACTTTAGAGATTTTTAAAACACACTTTAACAAGGAAGAAGGACTGATCGCAAATACTAAATGCCTTTATTTTTAAATCACACAACCCAAAGACGAATAAGAATTCATATATATGGACATATAGTTAAGAAAGCCGACAAAATGACATATATAGATGTCGAATACCCTATTTAGCCGAACGAGTGGAATATCAACCTAATAGCATAATGAAAATACTTCAGCTACGATCCCAATTCCTTTCACAGAAGTTCTTTCTAGCAATAGAATAGTAAAATATCACATTTGGCGTCTTAGGAATTTCACAGAATTCGTGCTAAAAGAAAGGACGGAGCTTAGCCTTAACATGCCTCTCCAACGAACGTCCGAATGCCAGTAGTTCCTTCACGAACGTTGTTCCTTACGTCCTAAGATTCGCAAACACTATATAAATGTAGCTTATACGCACCTATAAACAATTCATAATTGAGTTTAAATCGGAAGATTTTTCATATGACCCTAACTTGACGAAACGTCCGTAGAACTTTGTAAAAACGATCATAAAAGAGTCCGAAGATGATTAACTTGGAAAACCAAGTATAATGATTGAAGAACCAATAAGAACAACAAATTCCTATCTTTCAAAAATAGCTCCAAACACAGCTAATAGAAGGGGAAAACGATTGCAAAGCATAGAGATTGCGTTTCCAGGCACGGGGGCAAACTTTAACGATAAAAATCGTTAAAAAGGCACCTTAATTACTCAAGAACACTATGGAACCCTCTCTTCAGCTTTCTCACTTTTTTGGGACGAATATGAAATATTTTGGGGTCTTAAAAGTCGGATTTTCCGACTTATACTACTTGTTTGACCCGACCCAGTTCGCGACCCGGTTTCAGCCCGGACAGTCCGTGGTAAAACAATCATAACTTCTTACTGCAATGTCGGTTTGATGTGACGTATTTTTGGTTGAGAATTAGATTCGTAGACCTTCGATTAGGTAGATTTGGGTCCCATAACTCTTTATATATTGGGAGAAATTATCTGATACATTTGACCCAAAATTTAAAAAATTTATTAGAGAAATTTACGATAACTTTTGCCGACCTTTATTTCCCAACTTGCTTGACTCTAAAAATTAACATGTGACCAGTATGATATTATAATACCTAACAAATTATTCTTATCATATTAGAAACTCTTAGTCTTATCCCACAAGTGCAAGTTAACTTAAACCTTCCGAGCGCGCAGGGTGCTACCTGAACCATTTCTTTAACCACGAACCTTTGTTTAAGGGATTCCTTTGACCTAAATCTTTAGTTTAGTTCCTTGATATTACCACACATTTTCAGTCTTATTCTCCCAATGTGCTATACCCAATCAGATATACCTAATATAACAGCGCCACGTTACGTATATTATGTAAGAGAAGAGAAAAAAACACATGGGGTCTCACAGTCGGCCCCCCTTAAGAACATTCGTCCGTGAATGGGTCACGTCAATTCCTTGGTTTCATTTCTTTTCCGCTAATAAGTTATTGGCAAGGCTATATTTGTTACATTTGCAAAACATAAATCAAATTCTGAAGATTCCAACTACTAGGCTTCGTATAGCTATCTCGCAATAAGAAATTTAAATTGCACTTTCAAGTCATTTAAAATCCAATTAAGTTGTTGTAAGAAAATAATTTCCAATTATTTAAATGCGACTCACCTTAAGTCATAAATAGGTGGGGGTACTTTTCCTCATTTCCTCCTCAGCTTCCCAAGTCATTCCCTCGATGTTGTTATTTAGCCATAACACTTTCACGGAAGCTACTTCTTTAGTTCGAAGCTTTCTTACCATCCGATCTAAAATAGCTACTGGTACCTCTGCATAAGATAAGTCTTCAGCAATGTGAATATCCTCAATGGGCGTAATACGTGAAGGATCTCCAATGCACTTCCGCAACATAGATACATGAAACACAGGATGGACTGCTTCCATTTCTGAAGGCAAATCATGCTCGTACGCCACCCTACCAATCCTCCGAATAATCTTATACGGTCCAACATACCTGGGGATGAGCTTCCCCTTCTTTCCAAATCGCATGAATCCCTTCATATGCGATACTTTTAGGAAAACCCAGTCTTCTTTATCAAACTCTAAATCTCGTCGTCGAACATCTGCATAAGACTTCTGCCGACTTTGTGTTGTACGCAGCCGCTCTCTAATAAGTTTTACCTTTTCCATTGCTTTCTGGACTAAATTAGGACCTAGCAACTTTGCTTCCCCGACCTCGAACCAACCGATCGGCGACCTACACTTCCGCCCGTATAATGCTTCGTAAGGAGCCATCTGAATACTAGCTTGGAAGCTGTTATTATAAGCGAACTCAATAAGAGGTAGATGATCATCCCAACTTCCTTTAAAATCTAGCACGCAGGCACGTAACATATCCTCAACTATCTGAATAGTACGCTCTGCCTGTCCATCCGTTTGCGGATGAAAAGCGGTGCTAAGATTTACCTGCATGCCTAGACCCTTCTGAAAAGATTTCCAAAAATATGCTATAAATTGAGCCCCTCGATCAGAGATAATAGATAATGGCACTCCGTGAAGGCGAACAATATCTCGAATGTAAAGCTTGGCATAATCCTCGGCTGAATATGTCGTCCTGACTGGCAGGAAATGAGCAGATTTTGTAAGCCTATCAATAATTACCCAAATAGAATAATACCTCCGTGGAGTGCGAGGTAAACCAGTGATGAAATCCATATTTATCATGTCTTTCCATAATGGAAGCTCAATATACTAAGTTAGGCCTCCAGGCCTCTGATGTTCGACTTTAATTTGCTGGCAGTTGGGACATTGGTCTACCATCTCCGCGATATCTTTTTTCATTCCATTCCACCAATAGATCTGTCGAAGGTCCCGATACATCTTTGTCACTCCGAGGTGAACTGCATATCTAGAATAATGGGCCTCCAAAAGAATCGTGGCGCGGAGCTCTCCGACTGTCGGTACACATAAGCGGCCCTGGTATCTTAGAACTCCATCTCCAATTAGCTCAAATAAAGGTTGTCGCTGCTGTGGAATACTTCCCCTCAATTTTATAAGCTCAGGATCCTCGTGTTGTCGCTCTTTCACTTCAGTAACAAAAGAAGATTTTGCCGTATTCTGAANACATGATATTTGGTCATCTTGACCTTATCAGCTTCAACATGGCTTAGGCTGCCCATGGACTTCCGGCTAAGGGCATCAACAACAATATTAGCTTTGCCGGGATGATATAAAATATCAACATCATAGTCCTTTAGTAATTCTAGCCATCTTCTTTGTCATAGGTTGAACTCCCTCTATTTAAATAAATACTGAAGGCTCTGGTGGTCGGTGAAAAAATCAATGTGAACCCCATATAGATAATGCCGCCAAATCTTTAGGGCAAAGACAACTGCGGCTAACTCAAGATCGTGCGTAGGATAGTTCTGTTCATGTTTCCGCAACTGTCTGGAGGCGTACGCGATAACCTTACCATGCTGCATAAGAACACAACCTAGGCCAATTCTCGAGGCATCACAATATACAACATAACCCTGGGTTCCATCCGGAAGAGTCAAGACAGGTGCCGTAGTAAGCCTTTTCTTTAGCTCCTGAAAACTTTGTTCACATACCTCAGTCCACTGAAACTTAGCTCCCTTATGTGTCAGTTTTGTCAATGGCACAGAGATAGAGGAAAATCCCTCTACAAACCTTCGGTAATACCCTGCCAAGCCTAAAAAGATACTAACCTCTGTCGGATTCAAGGTCCTCGGCCAAGTCATCACAACTTCAATCTTTTGGCCATCAACCTTGATACCATCGCCAGTAATAACTTGACCAATAAAAGCTACAAAATTTATCCAAAATTCACATTTAGAGAATTTAGCATATAACCTGTAGTCCTGGAGAGTCTGCAATACAGCTCGCAAGTGGTCCGCATGCTCGGCTTCCGATCGTGAATATATTAGGATGTCGTCAATAAACACAATCACAAATTCATCCAAGAATGGTTTGAATACCCGGTTCATAAGATCCATAAAGGCTGCTGGGGCATTTGTAAGCCCGAAAGACATGACAAGGAATTCAAAATGGCCATACCTCGTCCTAAATGCTGTTTTTGGGATATCAATATCCCTGACTCGTAGCTGATGATAACTGGATCACAGGTCGATCTTCAAAAAACATTTGGCACCTTGTAACTAGTCGAACAGGTCATCAATCCGTGGAAGAGGATACTTATTCTTGATAGTGCCTTTATTTAGTTGCCTGTAGCCAATACACATCTGCAAGGAGCCATCTTTCTTTCGAACAAAGAGCACCGGAGCACCCCATGTGGATGTACTTGGCCTAATAAAGACTTTATCGAGCAAGTCCTTTAGTTGTTCCTTCAATTCCCTTAGCTATGCAGGAGCCATTATGTAGGGAGGAATGGATATAGTTTGCGTATCAGGAAGCAAATCTATAGCGAAATTGATTTCCCTTTCGGGGGGAATTCTTGGAAGCTTGTTAGGGAATACCATCGGGAATTCATTCGCAATAGGAACCGATTGAAGAGTCGCTGTCTCCTTATCTATATACCTGACTTGAACCAGATGGTATATACAACCTTTAGAAATAAACTTCTGAGCCCTAAGGTATGAAATAAACTTACCCTTGGGCGTGGCTGCATTACCTTTCCATTCAAAGACAGGCTCACCAGGAAAATGAAATCGGACAAACTTTGCACGACAATCAATATTTGCATAACAAGCTGCTAACCAATCCATACCCATAATGACATCGAAGTCTAGCATAACCAATTCAACTACATCAACAGAGGTTGGACGTTCATTAATTAACACTGTACAACCTCGATAGACATGACTAGCCACAATAGAGTCGCCAACTGGTGTAGACACCTCAACTGACTATGGAAACAACTCAGATCTCATGTCAAGGTTACCAGCAATAAATGGAGTAATATATGAAAATGTCGAGACGGGATCTATCAATGCATAAATGGCATGAGCGTGTATTGTTAATGCACATGTGACAACGTATGGGGATGTCTCTAAATCCTATCGGCCTGTGAGTGCATAAAAGCGGTTCTGGCCACAACTAAAACCTGAGGTGTCTCCTCTACCTCTCCCCCTACCACGGCCCTGAGTAGGATGTGGACCTGGTCGGGGAGCACGGACTGAGGGCGAAGAGGTTGTTGTGGATCCTGAAGGTTGAGCTGGTGTACCTCTGCCTAACCCCGGGCACCGGCTAATAAAATATCCTGTCTGCCCACAATGATAACATCCACTCGAACCCTGTCTACATTTCCCGGTGTGCAACTTACCGCACTAAGTACATGGAGGAGTAGGATTTCTCATCTGTGCAGAACGCTCGTGTCGACGGCCCTCAGGTTGGCCTGAGCTATGCCCCGGTCCTGACTGAATATAATGATCAAACCGTTGGCCCTGTATCTGTAGTGGGAAACTACCTGCTGACCGAGGTGGATATCGATTGAGTGGGGGCCTAAAATCACCCCGTGGCTCCCTATAAGACCCATAGTACGAGCCCTCTTACTCTGCTCCCTATCCCTGCGAGTATCACGAATCCGATGGGAAAGGTCCTCTATAGTCTGAGCGAAAGCCTGTATGCGGGAAATATCTACATCATCCGATAGGGATGCTACCCTGTAGTCTCTAATCAGATGATCCCCAAAACAATCCACGTAATGATGAACTCTAGCCCTCATGGTACGTACGATATCTGGTGCATACCTCGCCAAAGAATTAAACTTATGGTTATAATCCCTCACACTCATATTCCCCTGCTTCAGACTAAGAAACTGGTCAAGACGGGCCTCCCGAACCTCCCGTGGCAAATAATGGGCTAAAAATGCCTCAGAGAAGTCCTCCCATTCTGCTGGCGGAGCATCAGGTCCTTTAGATCTCTCCCATGTCTCATACCATAGGACAGCTACATCACATAGTCGGAAAGAAGCCAACTCCACAGCCTCGGTGACAGAGGCATGCTTCACCCTCAATACTCTATACATATGATCTATAAAGTCATGGGGATCCTCAGTGGAACTGGATCCTGTAAATAATGGAGGGGCCAAGTGAAGAAACTCTTGTACCGTCGAACTTCCTGTCCGATCTCTCCGGGCATCTGCTCCTGACTCTAGCTGTCGCTCATGAATAGAAACTATCCTCGTCAGCAACTGAACTGCCTCCCTCATCCCCTGCTCCCCAGTCTCTGATGGGGGAACAACAGGTGCTGGAGGTCTTGTGTCTCTAGCTATCTCAGGTACCAATGGAACTGGTGAGGCTGGGGGTATTGCATCTCCCTGGGCCCCAACAAGTGCTGGGGAAGCTGAAACTAGGGGTACTGGAGACTCACTGTGTGCCTCTAAGGGAAATCTATCCCTCCGACCTGGTGGGGAACGACTGGTACTTTCCCCCGGATCCATACCTATCTCTCGCTGTGCCATCTCCTGAGCGTAGGTAGCCTGTTAGATAAGAAACACAAAGCACGATTTAGATTTCATATGTTCTTATAACTTCGCTCTATAGCACGATCGATTAATTGAAAGAAACGTAACCATTCCTAAATGCCTCATAGCCTCCTGATTATAAGTGTGGTGCACAACACACCCATAATCAAGACTTTACTAGACACGGCTTGTGGACTCCCTGGGATACGACCTGCTCTGATACAAAGTTTTTCACGCCCCAAGCTAGGGGAGGCACGACTGGCACTCGATACTGTATTTGATCGAGTTAGCCACTAAACATACTAGCTAACTAAACTGGGGGCCCAACAGATCGGGCAGCACAACATCTGAAATACTAAGCCTGGACCGTTAAGGTCATGACCTGAATAACAATAAGCCATATAAACAAAGGTAGACAAGCCAAAATAATAAAGTACTAGCTGGCCGACGAGGCCGCGACTGAAGACATACATGCCTACACACATATATATACATGCCAAGCCTATGTGCTGGTGACTGAAAGCTGCAAAAAGAAACCCAGAATATTGTGTCCACAATAGCCTCTAAGAGTGTCATAAGCGCTGTCGAGACAAGGCCCCGACTATACCCAAACTATACAACAAAAGTAACCATCCTATGGAAGCTCCANATCGGGACAAGGCCCCGACTATATCCAAACTGTACAACAAAAGTAACTATCCTATGAAAGCTCCAGGAAGAGGTGGAGCTTACCAACTCACAGCTGAACCCCGGAATCCTAGCGAAGGGGTCGATAAGAGTCCCTACCTGGACCTGCACGGACGAAACAACAATGCAGTGTCACCAGGCAATGGGACATCAGTACGAATAAAAATGTACCGGTATGTAAGGCAGAAAGTAGAATCATACATAGCTGATGTAAAAAGGGTTATAGAGATACCACCTGACACTGAAACTCTGATAGCCTCCATGGCCGGCATCCGACCTCATAGTAATCAAATATGCATGTATGCTCGTGTAATCGTATGTCGTGAATACATATATATTGATGCAAATGCATGACATACCCAACCAAATTCTAGCAATGGAGGTCTCTCCTGATAAATAACCGATATCATATTGCCAACCTGTGGCCATCTATACAATATATATAGTCTTTCGGGCAAATAGGCCCCTTACCTCCGATTATAGCTCGAAGTCCATGCATAATATTCTATGTAATGATATGAAATTTTAATGCACATAATAGGCCATAACAAGAACTTAGCCAATCTTGGTTCATTGGTACTTTTATTCTCATAATCTCATAATCACCTTCGTATCGCATACAAATGTCTCGGTGAACCTCATATGTTTTTTGAATAAGCTTGAAAACTGAACTCGACTTTTAGAAAGATAACTTAACTCTGAAGATGTTCATAAAAAGTTTAAGGTGGTTCACTTAGTCCTTATACCTGATTTCTTGATAATTAGTAAAAGAAAGTATTTCAAAAATCAAGTGTTTTAGTAGTTTAAACATAAAAATTATATTTGAGATTTTTTTTTTAAATCGAGTATCACTTTAGAGATTTTTAAAATACACTTTAACAAGGAAGAAGGACTGATCCCAAATACTAAATGCTTTTATTTTTAAGTCACACAACCCAAAGATGAATAACAATTCATATATATGGACATATAGTTCAGAAAGCCGACAAAATAACATATATAGATGTCGAATACCCTATTTAACCTAATGAGTGGAATATCAACCTAATAGCATCATGAAAATACTTCAGCTAGGATTCCAATGCCTTTCACAAAAGGTCTTTCTAGCAATAGAATAGTAAAATATCACATTTGGCGTCATAGGAATTTCCTAGAATTCGTGCTAAAAGAAAGGACGGAGCTTAGCCTTAACATACCTCTCCAACGACCTAATTCCGGTAGTTCCTTCACTAACTTTGTTCCTTACGTCCTAAACTTTGCAAACACTATATATATGCAGCTTATACGCACCTATAAACAGTTCATAATTGAGTTTAAATCAGCAGATTTTCCATATGACCCTAACTTGACGAAACATCCGTAGAACTTTGTAAAAACGATCATAAAAGAGTCCGAAGATGATTACCTTGGCAAACCAAGTATAAATATTGAAGAACCAGCAAGAATAATAAGTTCCTATCTTCCAAAAATAGCTCCAAACACAGCTAATAGAAGGGGGAAACGATTGCAAAGCGTAGAGATTGTGNTAACTCCAAACACAGCTAATAGTAGGGGAAAACAATTTCAAAGCGTAGAGATTGTGTTTCTAGGCACGGGGGCAAACTTTAACGATAGAAATCGTTAAAAACGCACCTTAATCACTCAAGAACACTATGGAAACCTCTCTTCAGCTTTCTCACTGTTTTGGGACGAAGATGAAATGTTTGGGGTCTTAAAAGTCGGATTTTCCGACTTATACTACTTGCTTGACCCGACCCGGTTCGTGACCCGGTTTAGCCCGGACAGTCCGTGGTAAAACAGTCATAACTTCGTACTTCAATGTCGGTTTGATGTGAGATTTTTTCGGTTGAGAACTAGACTCGTAGACCTTCGATTAGGTTGGTTGTGGGTCCCATAAATCTTTATATATTGGGAGAAATAATCTGATACATTTGACCCAAAATTTAGAAAATTTATTAGAGAAATTTACGATAACTTTTGCCGACCTTTATTTCGCGACTTGCTTGGCTCAAAAAATTAATAGGTGACCAGTGTGATATTATAATACCTCATAACACATTATTCTTAGCATATTAGACACTCTTAGTCTTATCCCACAGGTGCAAGTTAACTTAAACCTTCTGAGCGCGCGGGGTGCTATTCGAGTCATTTCTTTAACCACGAACCTTTGTATATAGGATTCCTTTGACCTAAAGCTTTAGTTTCGTTCCTTGATATTACCACACATTTTCAGTCTTATTCTCCCAATGCGCTATACCCAATCAGATATACCTAATATAACAACGCCACGTTATGTATATTACGTAAGAGAAGAGAAAAAAACACATGGGGTCTCACAGAAAAGGCCAATGGGGATAATTGATGATGTGTTAGTTCGGGCTGACAAGTTCATCCTTCCAGCGGACTTTGTTATCCTTGATTGTGAGGTTGACTATGAGGTGCCTATTATCTTGGAGAGACATTTCCTTGGTACTGGGAAGTCCCTAGTTGATGTGGAAGCTGGTGAGCTCACCTTCCGGGTGGGTGATGAAAAAATGGTGTTCCATGTATGTAAATCAACGAGGCTGCCAAAGAGAAACAAAGTTTGTTCATTCATAGATCTAGTGACAGAAGTAATTGTCGATGACACAAGTGCTCTGATGAATGTTGAGGACACCTTGGAAGCTGTGTTGCTAAATCATGATGAGGATGAGAAGGAAGGCTTTGTGGAATATGTCAATGCTTTGAAAGGAATGGGGTCTTATACTTATGAGCCCAAAAAATTATCCTTGGATCTTGAGAACACGAAGACTCTTCCAACAAAGCCCTCAATCGAGGATCCTCCTATCCTAGAGTTAAAGACTTTGCCTTTACACCACAGGTATGAGTTTCTTGGCCCTTGTTCCACTTTAACTGTTATTCTTTCCTCGTGCTTAACTAACATGCAGGTAGTCACTACCTTAATGGTGCTCCAAAAGAGAAAGAAAGCAATAGGTTGGACATTTGCTGATATTCGGGGTATAAGCCCCATCTTTTGCATGCACAAGATTATTCTGGAGGAGGATGCCAAACCCGCCGTGGAAAATCAAAAAATATTGAATGAATCTATGCAAGAGGTAGTGAAGAAGGAAATCATTAAATGGTTGAATGTAGGAGTTGTTTACCCCATTTCTGATAGTTCGTGGACCTCAGCAGTACAATGTACCCCAAAGAAATGGGGCATGACTGTGATAACAAATGATAAAAATGAATTGATCCCCACAAGAACTGTCACCGGATGGAGAGTGAGCATTGATTATAGGAAACTCAACAAAGTTACTCGGAAAGACCATTTTCCTCTTCAATTTCTTGATCAAATGTTGGATAGGTTGGCCGGACGTGCTTTTAATTGCTTCCTTGATGGATACTCCGGATATAATCAGATTCTTATTGCTCATGAGGACCAAGAGAAGACCATTTTCACTTGTCCCTATGGTACTTTCGCATTCTTGCGGATGCCATGTGGGTTATGCAATGCACCGAAGAATTTTCAATGGTGTATGATGGCCATCTTCATCGATATGGTGGAGGACTTTCTTGAGGTTTTCATGGACGATTTTTCTGTGGTGGGGAATTCTTTTAAAGAATTCTTGGATAACTTGGATAAGGTATTGGCACGATGTGAGGAAACTAACTAGGTTTTGAATTGGGAGAAGTTTCACTTCATGGTTGAGGAAGGCATTTTCCTCGGTCGCAAGATTTCAAATAATGTAATTGAGGTTGATCAAGCCAAAATTGAAGTGATATCCAAACTCCCTCCCACTACTTCCGTGAAGGGAGTGAGGGGTTTTCTAGGTCATGCGGGGTTCTACCGGCGATTCATCAAGGACATTTCTAAGGTGGTAAACCCCTTGTGCAAATTTTTGGAGAAGGATGCCAAGTTCCATTTCAATGAAGATTATATGAAGGAATTTGAATTACTCAAGTATAAGTTGGCTACTACTCGTATTATCACCACACCAAATTGGAGCTTACCTTTTGAGCTCATGTGTGATGCGAGCGATGTGGCGGTTGGAGCGGTATTGGGGAAACATATTAACAAGATCTTCTATTCGGTCTAATATGCAAGTAAGACCATGAACGAGGCCCAAGTCAACTATACAGTTACCGAGAAAGAACTCCTTGCTATTGTCTTTGCTATGGAGAAGTTCCGCTCGTACTTGATGGGTACAAAGGTCATTGTTCATGCCGACCATGCAGCGCTTCGTTATTTGATGAGCAAGAAATATTCTAAGGCAAGATTGATGCGGTGGGTAATTCTTTTACAAGAGTTTGATCTTGAGATCCAAGTCCGCAAGGGGAGTGAAAACCAAGTGGCGGAACACTTGTCTCAATTAGAGGAGGAAGGAAGGCCACATGATTGCCTTGAGATTAATGATTCATTTCCCGACGAACAACTCCTATCCATTTCTATGACTTGGATGCCATGGTTCGCCGACTTGGCCAATTATCTTGTGAGTGGCATTGTACCGAATGAGTTCTTTTCAAACCAAAGGAAGAAGCTCAAATGGGAGTGCCTTGATTACTATTGGGATGAGCCTTATCTCTTCCGAATCAGTATCGATGGTGTTACCCGGAGATGTGTACCGGAAGAAGAACAATTATGAATTCTTGTTGCTTGCCACTCTGCGCCATATGGTGGTCACCATGATGGAGTGAGAACGACTATAAAGGTGTTAAGTTGTGGATTATATTGGCCTACTCTATACAAGGATGCTAGCCATCTTGTCAAACGTTGTGATGAATGTCAAAGGGCCGGCGGGATTTCCAAGAAAAATGAGATGCCCCTCACCACCATATTGGAGATTGACATTTTTGATGTGTGTGGTATTGATTTCATGAGTCCGTTTGTGAGCTCATGTGGGAACACTTATATATTGGTGGCTGTGGATTACGTGTCAAAGTGGGTTAAAGCCGTGTATTTTCTCAACAATGGTGCTCGGAGTGTGGTAGCATTCTTGAAGAATAAATATTCACTAGGTTTGGTACTCCAAGGGCCATTATTAGTAATGGGGGATCACACTTTTACATCAAAGCTTTTGATACTTTACTATCCAAGTATGGTGTCACTCACAAAGTGTCGACCCCTATCATCCTTAAGCAAGTAGACAGGTTGAAGTCTCCAACCTGGAGATCAAGAGTATTTGGTGAAAGACTATGAATGCCAACAGGACGGATTGGTCGAAGAAACTTGATGATGCTCTTTGGGCTTATAGAACAGCTTACAAAACACCAATTGGTATGTCTCCGTATCGGTTAGTGTTCGGGAAATCTTGTCACCTACCGATGGAACTCTAGCACAAGGCTATGTGGGTATTGAAGAAGCTTAATCTTGAATGGGATGTCGTTGCTAACATAAGGGTGGAGCAATTGAATGAGCTTGATGAGTTCCGGTTCCATATATATTCAAGTTCGTCCTTGTATAAGGACAAGATGACGTACCTCCATGACAAGTATATCCGGAATAAGGAATTCAAAGAAGGCGATCTTGTGCTATTGTTCGATTTTCAGTTGCGGATGTTTCTGGGAAAGTTAAAATCCAAGTGGAGTGACCCATTTGAAGCTGTGCATGTGACACCCTTTGGTGCTCTAGATCTGAAAAATAAGAACGATGAGGTATTTAGAGTCAATGGGCACGGGGTGAAACATTATCTTGGCAAGTTTGATGATGGCCATGTTGTGGCGTTGCTTCATTTAAAATGATTGGTAACCTGCATCGTGCCGCGACGTTAAATCAGGCACTTCTTGGGAGGCAACCCGTGTGTTTTTATTTTTCTTGATTCTCTTCTTTAGGTTAGGTAGGATTTGTTTTGTGCTAACTAGTTTTGAAGTGTATGCAGGAATAGGAGTGCATTGCAGGGACTGTGAAAGAAAAAAATGGCTAAGTGTCACAAAAGTGCAGACCGCACCAAAATTATGCGGACTGCACAATCACTCTACGGCCTCACAATTATGTGTGCGGTCGCACAACTGCAAGACCAAAAGTGTATGATCTCTGAAGTTGGCCTGTCATATTTTTTCAACAAATTGCGGCAACACACAAAATTGTGCGGTCCGTACAAATTCTACGGCCGCACTCACTTTTGGGCGGACCGCAACAATTCTTCAAAGGAACAAGTAAAGAGTGCGGACCACACTCAAAGTTGTGCGGCCGCACTCAGGTACGTTTTGCGCCGACTAAGTCAACCTATAAAATAGGACCTCCATGCACTATTCACACTTTTCCCTCTCTGAGCTCTGACACCTTAAACAAGAACAGTGCATATCCAATTTAACTCAAACTTCAAGCATTCCATCTGTGTAGATTCTCACCTGCATCCCTCATTACTGGTATGTTCATTACATCTTTAGATTTTTCTATTTTTTTTCTTAATTTTGTTCTCTTGTCTAAGGTTAGTTTCATGCCTAAAAATATCAATAGTTAGTCATTGTTGCTTAGAATCATGTGGGTAATATATGAAATGTCAGTTGGGGTCTGGGTAAATAGTTAACCATGTTTAATTGCTCAAATTTTGCCCTAGCTGTGAGAAAATTGCATAAAATGAAGTACAGTGCCCGTAATTTCTTTTAAATTGTGCGGCCACACACATTTTTGTGTGGTATGCATAAGTGAAAGTTAGGGTAAATTGATGTTTGAATTGTGCAGACCGCACCCATAATTATGCAGTCCGAAGTGAAATTGTACGGTCCGCACTACTAAATGATCAGAGAACCCAGTAGTATGAACCTGGGGTTGTGCAACCGCACTCACTTTTTTGTGGTCCGCACTTGCGGTTGTGCGGCTACACTGCGAAATTTTACGGTCCGCACTCGGCTGTCAACGACCGCACTCTCTTTTGTGCGCCAAAAACTTGTTGGTTGATTTCCCAATGCACACGCAAGTGTACGTGGTCGACAAGTAA
>ML388774.1:0-20020 GCA_005239525.1 Nicotiana knightiana
CAAACTCACACTTACGAATTTGAGAGAGAGAGACTGCGAAGTAGAATGCAGTATTCAGAATGATTTTTTCAGTGAGTGGAAAAAGAAGTCATGCCTCACAATTTATAGGCAATTATTGGAAGAGGTGTGATGTCTGTTCAGGAAAAAGTGTCTGTTCAGGAAGGAAAACAACGTTCAGCAAAAAGCAGCATTTTTTTTTGCCGAAGCCGAAGCCGAGCGAGCGACGACGACGGCGCGAGGATACATCCTCTTCAACTCCTTTTAAGAGCTCTAAGAAGTGATCCTATATTTATACACACAAGTGTAGTTGTCTTTCACCAATGTGGTACAAAGTTCCTGACAAAAACTCACTTGATTCAAATTTTCATTTCCCTCCATTTTATTTCCCACCATTTCTCAATTCACACTCTTAGACTTTTAAGTTCAATGATTAAAGTCCTTAAGCCCAATACTTAAAGTCCGACAATTTGACCTACGGAACAGTTAAGTCGAGTACTAGTAAGCTACAGTGGAGCCACATATGCCAGCAGGAGGAAAATGATGCTACTATTCCTCAAATGAAGGAGCATGATCCAGTGCACAAAGACGGAGCAAGGAATGTGGGCAGCACAGTTCGAGAAACATAGCTTTGCGTCCAAAGGTTTGAATCTTTCTTATATTCCACCAGTAATTCAGGATGGTGAAATTGTTATTCAATTGGAAGAGGAGGATGTTACAGCTGAAACAGAGAAATGGAATTTAGGTTTAATTGCGTATGTGGTTGGCAATACCCCCTCAATTGGATCCATATAGCGATTCATAGCTGGTTGGTGGAATTTTGTGACAAAACCTAAAGTACTCCTTCACAATGATGGATACTTTGTTATTCGATTTGCTAGTGTGAAGGACGGAGATGCAGTCTTATTCTCTGGGCCTTACACATTGTAAGCATGGTCTGTAGACTTTGATTTCAATGGGAAAGTACTAAGGACCATTCCCTTGTGGGTAAAGCTTCCGAACTTGCCTTTGAATTGCTGGAGTGAATGATCCCTAAGCAAAATTGGGAGTGGATTAAGAAAGCCAATATATGCTCATGAATGTACATCTAAAGCTGAGAGGATATCCTATGCAAGGCTCTTGATTGAGATGGATGTAACTAGGCCTCTTCCTGGCACTATTCAAGTATGTGATCCTACAGGAAAGATTATTGATTAACCATTAGCTTATGGATGGAAGCCACAGTACTGTCTTGTATGCTCTCAGATTGGCCACAACTACACGTTGAACAAAACACTGTAACAAAATGGACAGAAAATATAGCCCAAACAAGATAACCTGAAGCAGGAACGGAAGATATCTTGTATATTGGATCCCACAGCTGATATTCATATAGATGCACATGGTAGATTCATGGACAATATTGTCCAAGCACCAAAAGAAATAGCAGAAAAAAAATAACAACTGGAGAATGGGAGAGGGCTAATAGGAAACCTACAGTGAAAAGAAGCAAAACAGCCAGTCCAAAGGGTAGCTATAGCAAACGGCTTCACGCTACTACATGAGCCCATACAATTACCAATCCAGAGTAATGGTAGTATACAGGAGAAGGGGCAGAGCATTGGTACTG
Organism: Nicotiana knightiana; assembly: GCA_005239525.1. Taxonomy (NCBI): domain Eukaryota; kingdom Viridiplantae; phylum Streptophyta; class Magnoliopsida; order Solanales; family Solanaceae; genus Nicotiana; species Nicotiana knightiana. The sequence continues at coordinate 1,607 of ML388774.1, forward strand.
TGGAGAATGGTCAGAACATTCAAAAAACCAATAGATGAACTTTATAGCTTGGAATGTTAGAGGAATAAATAAGTTTATAAGCAGAAAGAGCTTAGAACCTTTTGCAAAGAGAATAAAGTAGTTCTAATAGTAGTTATAGAAAATAGAGTGAAAGAACAAAATGCTCCAAAAACTATACAGAAAATAGTAGCAGGATGGCAATGGATAGGCAACGATAATACTGATCCAAGAGGAAGATTGTGGATGCCACGGGTGTTGTGGAATCCAAGGGTTGTGGAGTTCACTGTTGCAAGAATACATGCACGGGTCATTCATGGTATTGTAACTCAATACAAGATTTCAACTCGGTGCAGTCTATGGAATGCATACCATTGATGATAGGGAGGAATTGTGGCAAAAGCTACAGACTATTGCTACTCAAATGTCAGGGACTAGGGTAATGATGGGAGATTTTAATTCAATATTATCTATAAAGGACAGACTATATGGTAATCTAGTCCAAGAGGTTGAGGTGATTGACTTCAAGGAATTCCTGCAGCAATCTGGTATGATGGAATTGAAATCAGTAGCGAGATATTACACTTGGACAAATCACCAAATACATAGCAAGACTGATAGAATATTGGTGAATGCAGAATGGATTTGTAAGTGGTCTCATCTGGAAGGGATCATTATGGACCCCCACTTCTCTAATCACTGCCATTTGAGGATCACTTTTGAGACTGTAAAGGAAACAAGAACCAAGCCTTTCAAGTTCTTCAAATGCCTAGATGAACATTAGGACATCATGCAGGCTGTGGAAACTAGCTGGAGAAAGCCTAGAAACTTGCACTCTATGTAAATGGTCTGGTTGAAATTCAAACAGTTGAAGGGTAAGATGAGAAGATTGGCAAAACGGGAGCATGGCAAGGTTGAAGATAGAATAGCACATGCAAGGGAAAAACTGAAAACTATACAAATACAAATGAGAGATCCTTTAGGAGCTTAGTATTAGTGCAAGTTGAAGCAAAAGCAAAAGAAGAGCTTGAGAAATGGTTGATGGTAGAGGAAAGCATAGCCAAGCAAAAATCTAGAGTACAGTGGCTGAAACTAAGAGACACTAACACAGCCTATTCTCATACACGCCTAAAGAACAGACAATCACAGAACTAAATAAGGAACTTGAGGGATTGCTTGGTCAAGCTACTCATCAGCTCCCAGTGGTGCGGCAGGACATAATGCAAAGTAGCAATGTGGTAACAAGGGACCAGCAGTTAAATCTCATCATGTCAATAACAAAAGAAGAAGTGAATGAGGTTGTTAAGAGTATTGGACACCCACAATGATATCCGACAATTGAACAAATACTCAGTTAGAGAGGTGTACCACAGAATACTAAGTGAATTCCCAAAAATATCATGGAGGAAGATTATATGCAACAACCAAGGAGCTCCTAAATGGTTGTTCATTTTGAGACTAGCTATATATAGAAGGTTGGCTACAAAAGACAAAATTGCTCAATGGGTATTACCACTAATCCTCTATGCCCCTTTTGTAATGAAGAACAGGAAACCACTCAACACCTCTTCTTTGGATATGAGATAACTGGTGGCATTTGAAAGAAGATATTGATGTGGTTGAACATCAACAGAGCCAGCAGGGTATGGAATGATAAAATCGTGTGAGCTATCAATACGTGCAAAGGAAGAAGCGCAGGAGCTAGCGTGTATCGTATTACATTGGCAGCAACAGTGTACTATATACGGCAAGAAAGGAACAATAGAATATTCCAAAATCAAATGAGGCCAGCAGAGATTATAATTCGACTGATAGCGCAGGAGGTCTACTTTAGAGCAAGTTTGTCAACTAAATTGGGAGGTTACATAAGGAAGTTGAATTACTATCCTATATAAAGTGTGTTTACCAGAAATCCAATTGATGTAGGATGAAGGAATTAGATGCACTTGAGGCAGGTAGTTCTGGAGCTTGCATGCTCAGACTACTGTTGTTTTCTTATGTACATATTTGGAGCTGTAAATATTCACAATTTTGATATGTAAAATCCGATAATTTGAACAAAAAAAATTGTTGCCTCAAATTATTTGTCATTTCAGAAGTTCAAGACAAAATTAATTACTCCCTCCGGTCCAAAATAAGTGATTTTTTTGCCTTTTTGTGTGGTCCAAAATAAGTAATTTTTTCAGATTTCAAGAATGAATTAATTATTTTTTTTTACATTATCCTTGGAGTAAATAGTGTTGGAGTACGTGTTAGGAGTGTTTATGTGAAATAGTAAAGGTTAATATGGTCAATTTTATTGCTAATTAATGTTAGAAGGTGAATTTTTTAATCTGTGTGAAAACATCCAAAAAATTACTTTTTTGGACCGGAGGGAGTATCTTTTTACTTTTTTACCCTTAGTATTAATTATCCTTGAAGACTACAAACACCTCAATTATGGATAACTTTGTTCAAATACCAATGAAGAAAGATTAAATATTAAAACATGAATAAGGGTAAAGTAGTCAAAATCTCATCCTAATTAAATTTTTTTAAGGGGCGTGTACAAAATAATCATGACAGATAATATGTGACGGAGGGCATAATTCTCGATTAATCGTATTCCCTCCATTACTTTTTAAGTGATTTTTTAGCTTTTTAAATTTGATCCAAAATAAGTGATATTTTAGAATCAAGAAAGTATTATCAATCCGTTTTTCCAAAATTACTCTAATCTAATACTCCATCCGTCTTAAATTATCTGTCATGGTTCTCTTATACACGCCCTTACAAAAATTATTAATTAGGATGAAATTTTGGCTACTTTACTCTAATTTAATCTTTCTTCATTGCTATTTGAACAAAGTTATCCATAATTGAGGTGTTTGTAGTCTTCAAAGATAATTATTACTAAGGATGAAAAAGGGCGGGCAAAAGTAATCAATTTTATCTTGAACTTCTAAAATGACAAATAATTTGATATAATTATTTTTAGTAACCACGACTGATAATATGAGACAGAGGGAGTAAGTGATCAACAAATTTTTAAAAGGTCTTTTCAAACTTTTTTTACAATTTTCTATGCATTAATTAAAGGACCCATCAACAAATTTATAAAAGACTTTATTAATAGGTGTTTTAAAATCATTTGGAAATGAAAGGGAGGAGTAATAAGTTGCAATATCAACCCATAATGCCTGGAAAGATTAGGGTACTTTCTTGGTCAGCCGCCGTTCTTCTCTTCTGCGAATTCCAATTAAACCATTTCATAACTCCTTTTCAATTGAGGATATACATCTTAATTTTGTCTTGCTCCACTTCAACTTCAACTTCAACATTGAGCGCATTACTTCTGTTAGTCAAAAACAATATGCATAAACTAGTGGCAACATTTTTAAGTACTAACTCACAATCATTTGGGAAAGTAATCACTGTTTCTTATTACCAGCCGTTTAATTTCAAACATTAATTGAGAGAGAGCAGAACAGTGGCGGATGTAGTGTAGTATCACCGGGTTCAACTGAACCCATAATTTTTGACATGGAATAAAAATTTACGTATACAAAACTTTTGTATTATATTTATCTAAAAAATTGAACTATCTGAAATCTCGTCTAAGTATCTTCGAGGAATGCTTCTGCAATGAATCAACCTTACGATCACCTTTTCGCTTTCCACGAACAATTGGTTTATAAGAAAGAGAAGAAGGTCGCTGGAATCCTGTGAATGCTGCTGAAGTTGACTGGACTGGTAAGCTAAAGAGATGGGTGATGTGTCTCAAAGGCCTCCTGTAACTTCTTTTCATATTTCTTGTGCAAGATTTCAACTTTGAATTATTTGTGACCACTTTTTCAACTGAAACAGGTGGGATATTCTCCTTATTAAAATCATTTTGGCATTCAGAAATAATCAACACCTCCATTTTCAGATTAAAAAAAAAAAGAGAGAGGTGTTAACCAAAAATGGGAGAGAGAGATATATTTATAGGTGGTTGGAGTGAAGGTGGGAAAAAAGTTGGAGGGAAGTATTTGAAATTGCTTTTCTTTTGTAAATTTTCAGGTGGGTGCTTATATTTTTTTAACCAATGGAGGGAGAAGTTCGATTTTTCGAATTTTTTGGCAGAGAATCTAAAGATGCGAGACAGGAGACAACAACGTGGGAGATTTGAAATTTTATAAAGTAACTACTACGTAAAAATTAGCGGTGACTTTAGGTTTAGGATTTGTTGCGTGACCAAAAGTTTCGGTTTTGGGCTGCCCACAATTCTTTGTTAAATCAGAATTTTAGTTTTAAAAACCCGCCTTATAGTAGTATTAAAATTTAAAATTTTAAGCAAATATCAAATGAGAGGGAATACGAATTCATTCTGACAATTTACGTAAGGACTTCAAGTTCTTTAATCTGAATTTTATTAATCTTCATTGACCAACTCTCCTTCACCCTAAAGATTGCATAATCATCATTGTTAATTGTTGGCATATTATATTCGATAGATCTTATTCAAAAATCAGATTAGAGTAGGTCCAAGAGAGATGGAGCAACATATATTCAGAATTTAAATTTTAGGAATTCGACTTTCAAAATATTTATTACATTAAACTCATGGTACTTCTAACATTATGAGTTCAAAATATAATACGGAGTAATACTCTATTGATTAAAAATTTGCTCTTTCCATCCCAATTTATTTGGTACTTTTTGCTTATCAAGAATCAAGTTGACGAATTTTTAAAGTCAAAATTGAATTAGATTGAAATAATATTTTAAAATCAAGATTTGGATATTTAAAAACTATATGAAAACAACAATAAGTTCCATTTCTTCTCATAACAATATGATGAAAAAATATATCTTAAAATATTGGTTAAAGTTCACATAGTATGAATCTCGAAAGGAGAAAAGTGCCATATAAATTTGGACGGAGTAAATAATAATTCTACTTTTCCAAACACAACACATATATATTCAATGTCATTACTTTTGAATTCAATTGAAACTATTGCATGTAAGGTCCATCCGCTTTTGGCCGGCATCACACCATGATTAAGATTTTTCATTCTAATTTGAGTTACACTTTAAGTTTGTGAAAGTCTTAATACCCCTAAACTAACCAAGTGGTATTAAGAAACATCCCCATAAACTATAGTACCAAACATTCTCTTTAGGTTACACGCAACAAGCTCTAATATAGAGCATGAGAATACTATGTTAGACCGTTAGAGTGTTTACTCTTACTTTATCTTATTTCTTTTCGTTTTTTCTGGTTTCCCATCGGGTGCCCGGTACTTGCATTAGAGACCGACTATATCCGGATTCGTGTCAGGTAAGGCTACATTTGTGGGGAAGCTGAAATGACAATCTATGTCAATATGTTTGGTCCTTTCATGAAATACAAGATTTGCAGTTATTTGCATTGCTGCCTTGCTATCACAGTAGATATCAACAGGTAGTTCAACTTCAAATCCAATCTCCTTTATTGATCTAGTTAGTCATACTAACTCTGCAATTGTAGATGTTATGCTTCTCTGGTTGCATAGCTTCCACCCACTTGGGGTCTTGACTGGCCTCAACAAAGGAAGAAGGTTCAACAATGGAAGAGAAGGCTGCAAGATATGCTTGGTATTTAAGGAAAACACCATTGTAATATACATAGTTGGCTATGTTATAAGAGACATTTTGATGAATGTTTAGAGAGATAAAGTCCTTTAGCCAAATAGGTGAATTCCTATCTCTAGTAGACCTTCTAATTCAAGCAGGTTGTAGGGATTGATGCCCATGTAACTGTGCAGGTGTAGATGCAGATGCTTGCTCCTAAGCAGGATTCATCTTCCAGATCACCTACCATAGGAAGATCAGTATCCTCATTTGAAACCATTTCTGTTTCATGATCAACAAAACGCTCTAGTTCTTCATGGTTGACCATTGTGTTCTGCCCAGAGTCTATTCTAGGTGACGGATCATAGGTTGAGATATCCGTTGGCAAGAAAATAGGAGACCGAGAAGTATGTTGATCTCTGAATAGAAAGACATTTTCTTTGAAGACAGTATCCTTGTTAACAAAGAAACAGTTGTTAGTCAAATTTAAGAGTATATAGCATTTTTGAACTGATAAGTATCCCATCAGCATTGCAGGGATTGCTCTTGGCATAAACATGTCATGGACTTGTACATCTTTGGCATAACACAGATAACCCATCACTCTAAGATGGTCTAGTGAAGGCTTTCTATTATACATCTTCTCAAAAGGTGATTCACCATTCAGGACTGCAGAAGACGTCCTATTTATGACATAGATTGCAGCTAAAATACAATGACCCTAGTACTTTAGAGGAATATGTGCTTGGAACCTCATAGCTCTAGCAACCTATAGAATATGTCTACGCTTTCTCTCAGCTACTCCATTCTGCTGAGGAGTATAAGCACATGTTCTCTGATGCATCACTCCAAGTGCTTGAAACAATTATGTGCAGGTTGAGTTCACAAATTCTGTTCCATTATCAGTTCTGACAATTTTAACTCCTTGGTCAAACTGAGTCCTTACATAATACAAAAATTGTTTCAACACAAAACAAACAACTGATTTAAGATTTAAAAGAAACAACCAAATCATTCTTGAGAATTCATCTACCAGAGTCAGAAAGTACTTATTTCCATCAAAAGGTGGAACTCTATATGGTCCCCATACATGAGCTTGTACTAGTTCAAAACATTAAGTAGTTCTGATACTCCTACTAGGAAATAGAAGTCTAATGTGTTTAGCAAGTGGGACACTTGGCACTTATTGATAGTAGACATAAAATTATCTAGCTTTATTGAAAACAACTTTTGAAGTACTCACTTGACACATGCTCCAAACTCCTATGCCACAGCTCAGCATCTACTTCTTCTTTCCGTGCTACATTCTGCAGATTCCTTGTTTCAGCTTCTTTGACAGCCATGCTCCTTGCTTCTAGTACTTTAGCTACATGTGGTGCTATAATGTAAAGACCACCTATTTCTTTACCAATCGCTTTCACTATCCCACTGTAAAGATCCTGAAAAACACAAAAATCAGGAAAGAAGGCAACACAACACTGTAGAACCTTAGTTGGTTTTGACACTGATAATAGATTGTATCTGAACTGAGAATGTATAGCACATTTTCTATTGTGCTCCGTGTTGAGAGTATACTAGTACCAATTTGTGTAACATTAGCTACTTCTCCATTAGGTATATGAACTTGCTTAGAATTACTAGGTTTGACTTCTTCTGCCTTAGACAACATATTAGGATCAGACACCATGTGGTTGGTAGCTCCTGTGTCAATAATCCAGCCATGAGCTTTATTATCCACTAAACATAAACTAATGATACCTGCCATATTTGCTTAGGGAATGGTTCCAGTAGCTTTGTTTAGCATCTACACTATTTGATCATATTGTTCCTTAGTAAATGAATAAGCAGGAGTTTGAGATGTTTGTTTCCCCTGCCCACTGTTATGAAGTCCTGGAGTCTGCATCATCAATTGTGGTTGAGCCTGCATCTGTGAACTTTGTCCTTGTTGATTCTGCAACATGAATTGTGGTTGTGCCGCACAATTTTGATCTGTTTCTTCAGTGAAGACACTGTAAGCAGAGGAATTGACAGCTCCTCATTTCTTCTTGGATTTAGGTCCTTGTGGATAACCAATAATCTTGTAACAATTTTCTTTGATATGCCCCTTCTTCCTACAATACTCACAAAACTCACCATAGCCTTTCCTTGATCTTGGATAACTATTAGGATAAAAGTTGCCAGACTGCACATTAAGACCACTAGTTTGGAAATTGTTGCCTTGAGAGGTTCTAGATCTAGAACTAAGCAAAGCAGTAGGCTCAAAGTTCTCAAAAGTGATAGTAGTTGTGCCTAAGTTTCCCGCTACAGCAACTACTGATTTTTGGCTCTCATCTCTCATGATCATAGAGTATGCTTGATTCACTGAGGGTGAAGGATGCATTAGTAGAATCTGACTCCTTGCTAGAGAGTATGACACACTTAGGCCCATTAGAAATTGATACGACTTTTGCCTTCTCATGTGTACTACATGGTCTCCAGATTTTTCACAATCGCAACTAGGTGTAGGTACTAGAGTTTCGTATTCATCCCACAGATTTTTTAATTTTATATAGTACACAGAGACTGAAGAGGTACCTTGATACAGAGTCGCAATCTCCTTGTGCAAATTGTACGACCTTGATCTATCTGCCTTGCTGAATCTCTCTCGGAGATCTTCCCACATTGCATGTGCACTTGATCCAAACACAACTCCTCCAATAAGTTGAGGAGCTACAACATTCATCAACCAGGAGAATACAATAGCATTACATCTCTCCCACTATTCCCATAGATTATCACAAAACTTCTCCTTTTTCCACTTTCCTTCTACAATACCTAGCTTGTTTCTTCCTCGTAGAGCAATTCTCATTGATCGATCCCAACGAGTATAGTTATCAGTACTTGTTAGTTGAAACGAAATGACATGAGCTCCACTCGTATATGTTGGACCAAGGTACAGAGGGTGATTGTGAGGTAAATCGACAAACAAACCATCGCCAGTTTGATTTTCATCCACAGCGTCAGCAATTCTACCCGCTCCAGTGGCAAAAATGTCTATGGCAAACATTCAATGGCAAATCTAACCGCTCAACACATGCAGCTTCAGCATGAATCAATAAGGACTAAAAACACTAGCCTTAAGGCTCTGATGCTATGCTGAATTAGCAAATCTAAGATGAAGAACCCTAGCTAAGACAAGAGAGGAAATGAAATGAGGAAGGAAGAAGAATATTTGTGTATTTTCATTAAATGAATCAGTGGGCTACAACTTTGTATTTGTACAAGTAGTTACTACTCCTATTAGAACTAACTAACCGCCTCTAACAATCTACTAACAACTCTACTGATAAATAGATTAAAATGCCCCTGCTCTATATACAAACTAAGTGACCCCTTTCTCTATAGAAGCACCCCTACTAAAGATTTTTTTCATACCTAACGTAAAACCTCTAGTTAAGGGAGGAACAGCTCCATCTGCTGCACCACATCCTCTGGTGGTAGAGTGTTTACTCTTACTTTATCTTATTTCATTATGTATATTACAAGAAGTTGACACTATACGTGAAGAAAAGGCATTTGCATCTGTCTTCCTAAGATATACAGTACTAAGGTTAATCTTCACGTCAATGAGGCAAAAAAAGTTTTGCTATCCCACCTAGAGTCGAGGACTCGAGTTCGTGGAAATGCACAAGTTATAAATAATTAACTTTACATTGACCATGGGAAGCAATCAACAAAGTCATCACTAGCTAACAAAAAGGATATAAATCCTTGTTACCTACTCCTATTATTTTAATTTAAATGACATATTTCGCTTATCGACAATCTATTTAACTAAATTTTACAGCTAACTATAAGTTGCAATTTTTCTATGTCAATATAATATAAAGATAATATTCTAAGATATTAATCGAAGTTCATATAGATTAACTCTCGATAAGCTAAATGTATCATTTAAATTTAAACGAAGATAGTATTAGACTAAGAGAAAATCATATCAATTGTTGGCAATTTATTTTCTAGCTGCAATTCATTTTATAAGAAAATAAATTCAGAGGGAGAAGAATATATTAATGTTATGCAATTACAAATTTCTGATTCTCCACGATTCCCCATTAGCTTTATTTTGCAATAATAGAAATGCTTTTGTCTGTAATTTTGTAGTATAAGACATAGTACACTAACAATTGTATTTATGAAATTTAAGATAGAAAATAAAATTGAACTATCTGAAATCTCTTCTTAGTATCTTCGAGTTATGTTTCTGCAGTGAATCAATATTCTCATCAGCTGCTTTTCGCTTTCCACAAACAATTACTACCTTATTAGAAATAGAAAGAGATCGGTGAAATCTTGTGAATGCAATTGATGAACTGGGCTGAACCGGCGAGTTGAAGAGGTGAGTAATGTCTCTCAAAGGTTTTCTAAAATTTCTTTTGCAAGATTTCAACTTTAGATAATTTGGGCTCACTTTTTCTGCAGAAGAAGGTGGGATATTTTCTTTGTTTGAATCAGTTTCGCATGGGGAAATAATATCTAAAACCTCCATTTTGAGAAAGAGAAATACTGCACAGGAAATAGAAATGGAGATGAGAGATAATTAACTTTACTGGGATTTCAAGAAATATTTATAGGTAGAAAGTGGGCAAACTGAAAATGTTGGAGGGATAGTTTTGAACTTGTTTTTTTCACTCTAAAATTTCAGATAGGTGCTTAAAGTTTTAAGCATAAGAGGGTTTTTCCATTCCAAAAATTTAATGCCTGTTTTTGGCAGAGAATCTATGAAATAACGAGGGAGATTTTGAAATTTTGTTGAAATAGATGGGGCCCACTAGAATTTTTAAGTCAAAACTAAAATTTCAGCACAAAATTTGCCCACTCAAATGTTAAATGAGAGGGAAATGGGAATATGTTTTTTACGCTTTGACACATTTCGATTGTTATAAAAAAAAATTCAATTATATCATTTTAAGTAAGGAATTGAGGTTTTTAATGTGAATATCATTAATCTCTATTTTCTAAATCCATTTTTGAAATAGAATTAGTTTTTCCCTTTTGTCTGGAGGTTGGCTTTCAGTTTTTGAACTTTTTTTTTTTTTTAAAAAAAAAGAAAAGAATCTCTAATGAGATTTGGTTGAAAATTGATTCAGAAAAAAATTTCACTATCTTTAGAAACAAACGCCAAGTAATTGTGTGAGAGAGATTAAACAATGAATTAGATTATATACCTTATGGTCTATTCAATAATTACTAGCACTCTAAACTTCTAGTCTTTTCTCAAAGAGGTTTAAAAAAAGGAAATGGACAATTTGTTTTGTGGTTTTGAAACGTCTATAAGGATTAATTTAAATAGTCCTCGCTCAGTCACTTACACTAAAAGTAGCAAGCAGATGTATAATATATGTCCACGTACATTATATCACCCTATCTATATTTATATCTATATTATATTAAAAGTACGAAATCCTTTAACAAAATGTTGTTTGCTTATTTTATCCTTTAAAAATAGAGTTTACATTGGATAAAATAGTAATTTATTTATTTTCCTAATATGTAGGAATACTCATTTAATTATTTTTCTAATATGTAGGATTACTCATTTAATTATTTTTCTAATATTTAGGACTACAAAATCAACTAAATTTTGTATATTACATTCTTCCTTATTAGGATTACGTAGAAAAAATTAATATTTAGAACTTCAAAAATATTAACGTTTTATTTTATATAAAGTTTTACACTTAAAATAAATTTTATATATAAATGGCAAGAAAAGGAAAAAAATTAAAAATACTAATCAAATAGGACGTAACCACTTGGTATTTAGAAGTTTATCCCTTTGGACAAATACCAATAATTCAATCAAAAAAGAAAAAGGACGTACGACATTCTTGAAGGATGGCGGAGTAACTTTTTTTATGTTTTGATTTAGGTGAAATTCTTTTATATATAAAATACTTTAAAATATACAAAACTATTTTCCACTCATTTGATTTTCTTACAATTTGACAAGAAAATAATTATTTGATAACATACAATTATAATCGAATTAATTTAATTTAAATATTTTCAAATTCATCATACAATTAAAACTATCTTCAGGTTGACAAAAATCTTGGCTTAAATAGATATGTTTTAATAAAAAAGAGCACCGATGATGAAAGAAATTAGAAAATAAAGTTGAATCAATTATAATATAGTATTAAAATTAATTTGGATAAAATTCAAAATAGAATAAATAAGAATGAAATATTAAGTATTCAAAATAAGTTGACATTCATTATTATTTTTATTTTTCATCTATTCCAATAAATGGTCCTCTATAGTATTTTGTATACGTAATAAGTTATTGGTTGTAAAATACACATTCAGTATTAGTCAGTTTTAGACCTTACACCTTACATTGTTACTTAATTATTTATTTATTTCCTAGAAAGTATATGACCTAGCCGTTCATTCCAATAACTCTAAAAGAAAGATACATTTTTTTAATTAGTGTTAATTTGATAACTATTTGAAGAATTATAATAAAAATATATAACAATTTCGATCATGTTAGATTTAATATTATGTCACAAAAACGACTACAATTTTGTAAGCTTACACCAAAGAATATGCCCTTCAAATTAATATAAATATATGTGCTTAAATATTTTACGTGTGAACCATATTCTTCTAAAAACTATATGATGACCCTCTTTATTCTAAATTTCTAAAAAAATATAATTATTTTTATTGATGGCCCTTTGAAGAATCATAATAAAATATATAATAAAAATTAAAATAATTATCAAAAAACATATATATCAATCATTTTAGATTCAATATCATGTTACATGAAATAATACAATTTTCGTAAGATTTTTTCAAAAGATATGCCCTTCAAATTAAGAAGAAATACGTATTCTCCAATCGAAATATGTAAAGATCGTTTTACCATTTAAAAATAAATTTTAGAATTATTATAAAACTAATTATTTTCAAATACAACGGAAAATGGAGTTAATCAATATTAGAATTATTTAAATATTAATTCCACTTGAATAATGATATATCGAAACTAAATATAGTCTTTCAAATATAATTCCGAGTCATTCCCCGGTGTATTTTACTAGCTTACTTTAGTATTCTTCCTGAATGTTTGCACTTTCATTTTGTATTCATCTGAAATTCATGGATTATTAGTTATTTTGTGAAGTTCTACACCATTTATGTTTTCAATGACTATGCGTACTACTAAACTGAAAAGGAAGCATGCTAACTTTATTTATTAAAAAAATAGCATAAATTTTAAGTTCAATTATTAACTAATGATTGAGGATTTCTATGAGATGTTTTTTTCTTAATTGAGTCAGTTATACGTACAATGTCAATATTAATGACTATTGTGAGGATTTTATAATTTTATTTCATAACTCAAACACTCATTGAGATAGGATACATGCGCTATGTGCGTACCCTGAATGTTTTTTTTATTATATTGAACGTAAAACTCATATTGGATAAAAATTATAATTACAATTAAATATTTAAAACTTGGGATGAGCTATTATTAAGATTTGAATTAACAACAAAAAAATCTCTTTATGTCAAGAACAACCCTAATTAACCAAAAAAGTCTTTGATTTAACTAATTTGCGAAAAATTCAAGTCATACTTTTCGAAATTTATAATAAAATAGATTATAATATAGTAGTAAGAATCAAATTGTTAATAATTCAAACATTAAAAACAATAAGAATGAAACATTAGAAGACAAAATATATTCTAAGTTAATTGCCATTAATTAATTTTCTTTGTGGTCTTTGTTCAAATAAATGACATGTAACGACCCGGCCGGTCGTTCCGTAGAAATTTNCAACAAAAAAATCTCTTTAATGTCAAGAACAACCCTAATTAACCAAAAAGGTCTTTGATTTAACTAATTTGCGAAAAATTCAAGTCATACTTTTCGAAATTTATAATAAAATAGATTATAATATAGTAGTAAGAATCAAATTGTTAATAATTCAAACATTAAAAACAATAAGAATGAAACATTAGAAGACAAAATATATTCTAAGTTAATTGCCATTAATTAATTTTCTTTCTGGTATTCGTTCAAATAAATGACATGTAACGACCCAACCGGTCGTTCCGTAGAAATTTCATTATTATTCCTGTTTTTGCCTTGTCATAGGTTGATTATACTGTTTATGATGTGTTAGAGTTGGTAGGCTCGGAATCGGAATGGCTGTAGCAAAAATTTAGTCATTTAGTCTTTAAAAATAGCCTTATAGTTGGAAAAGTCAATTGAGAGTTGACTTATTGGTAAACGACCTCGGAACGCAGATTTTATGGCTTGGATAGCTTCGTTAGGTGATTTGGGACTTAGGAGTGTGTCTGGAATATTTTTGTGATGTCCGGTATAGAATTAGGCTCGAATTGGCGAAAGTTAATTTTTGGCGATTTCCGGTCGGCAATGGAAAATAGGCTATCGGGGTTAGAATGGAATTCCGACAGTTGAAACAGGTTCGTAATGTCATTTTGGTTATGTGTGCAAAATTTCAGATCAATCGGAAGTGTTTTGGATAGTTTCATTATCGTTCGTGGAATTTAGAAATTTCAAAGTTCATAGGCTTGAATTCGATGTGATTTTGGTGTTTTGATATTTCGAAGGCTCGACTAAGTTCGTATTGTATTTTGGGACGTGTTGATATATTTGGTTGAGATTCCGAGGGCCTCAGGTGGATTTCGGAAAGTTAACGGATCAATTTAGACTAGAAGAAAAGCTGCTGCATTTTTTTCACAGCAGCATGAACAATACCGCGAAAATTCTGGACAGTGTATATATAATGAGCAGTCCGAGTTTTCTTCCATTTTTGAACGAGATTTGAGCTTTTGGAGCGATTTTGAAGAGAGAACAATGTTTAATTGGGAAAAATCAGTAGAAAAAGGTAAAATTAGGGCTTGAGTTTAGAAGGCCTTTTAGGGATGATTTGAGGGGTCAAACGGACTTCGATTTCATAGTTCTTTGTATGTACGGACTCGTGAGATGATGTGGATCGTTTTGGTATAAGGTTTTTCGAGTTCCGAGACGCGGCTCGGGGGGTCGGGTTTTGGCTAATTTCGGGTTTTGTACTAAAATTAATATTTTTCAATTGGAATTCATCCCCTTAACATAATTTGATGTGAAAAATCTGAACTTGATAGATTTGGAGCACTCGGGAGTTGATTCGAGAGGCAAGCGTGTTGCGGAATAGCTTTTCGGGCTAGTTTGAGGTAAGTAATGTCTTTAAATCCTATCTTGAGGGTGTGAAACCCCGGACTTTACATCCTTTCACGGATTTTGGAGTGACGCACACACTGGATGACGAGTGTGGAGCGTGCACGAACTGAAAATTTGGAAAAATGTTCCTTTTTAGGCAACTATTGAGTTGCGAAACTGCTTTTAAAGTATATATTTTATAGTATTATTATGTTTTGATATATTTGGGCTGTAAGCCATGTTTGGGGCCTAGTGTCGATCTGTTTTAACCCCTTGGGAGCTATTTTACTGATATTCCTCACTTTGAAACTATGATTTTACACTCAGTCTTTCTTGTGAAATTGTTGACACTCCTATTTGATGACATTACTATTTCTTGAAATGAAGTACTATTTTTGGGTCGAGAACCCCGTTTATTTATGGCTCGAGTGGAATGTTGAGAGTGTCTGACTTAGTGAGGCCGAGGGCCACTATTGTGAGGATGTTATGGTATGAGAGAGGTCGAGTGCCTGAGAGTGATTGATGCCATGATTTGGCTTGTTTATAGCGCTTGGGCTGTAGGAGCTCCTCCGGAGTCTGTACACACCCCCAGTGAGCGCAGATATCTACTGAGTGCGAGTGACGAGTGCTGAGTGATGAGTGATTGGGAGGCATGAGTGACAGTGAGGTTGCCCGAGGGGCTGATGCTGAGTGACTGTGAGGTGCTGAGTGACTGTTATTGAGTGATGGTGAGGTGCTGGGTGACTGATTATGAGTGATGATTTTGCCCGAGGGGCGGTTTAAAAATGATATTTTGCTGAGCTTTTGATTATGATTCGTTTCATATTTCAAACTGATATTTTGGGTGTTTTACTGAGAAATATTGGAAATTATACTTGTTTCAAGGATTTTTACGGAAACTGGTTTTCGAACTTATGTATACTTTTATTGAGACTTGATATTTTATGGTGTTGTGGATTGGTGTATTTGTTGTTGTGTGTTTCTTATTCTTCAGACTGTGATTTATTTTCATTACTATTGAGTTGGCATACTCATCATTACTCCCTGCACCTCTGTGTGCAGACCCAGGTACTGGTTCAGAGCAGTAGCCATCCGAGTTTGTTATCGTCAACTTTTGGGATTTCGAGGTAGCTGTCCAGCGTCCGCAGCTTTCCATTTCCCTTCCTTCATTAGTATTAGTATTTTATTCCGAGACATGGTTTATGGCATTAGCATTGTTAGTTTTATTCTTAGATGCTCGTGGTCGGTTGACTCCAGTCCTGGGGGGATTTAACAGACAGTAGATTATGTTATTATGTTTGCTTAAAGACTTAGAGAATTTTTATACTTTGTTGCTCGTTCTTATTGATTTTTGAGAAATTATATTAAAACAAATGTGTAGTTATGTGATGGTTGGCTAGCTTAGTTACACGATAGGCGTCATCACGACCTGTTAGGATTTGAGGTCGTGACAAGTTGGTATCAGATCTCTAGGTTACATAGGACTCAACGGTCATGAGCAGGTTTAGTAGAGTCTTGCGGATCGGTACGGAGACGTATGTGCTTATCTTTGACAGGCTGCAGAACCCTTAGGAAACATTCCACATTCTTGAATTCTTGTCGTGCAAATCCATTTTATTCATCCAAAAGCGTAACTCCTTGAATTCCTTTCATGTATTCGAATGCTCATGCGAGCGCTTGGTATCAGTTGTGCGTCGTCGGGTCATTGTTGCTAAAATTCCATTTTTTCCTTCCATGCAATCACTCATTTTCATTCCTATATTACTGTTTCTTGTCTTAACTGAGTAGTTAGCTTAAGAATAAGCATGCCTACATGTCCTTACTTGATTTCTTCTTATTTGCTACTAGTTGCACCATACTTAGGTAGTTTTACTCTATTCTTGCCTGTTGCTTTTCTTGAACTGTTTAATTAAGCTGTATCCGACATACTTCTGCATTGCATAATTAAATTGGGACTACGGACCGATATCCGGGAGCTTTCCCCCGGTACCGCATTGCATATTTAAATTAGGACTACAGACGAGATTCCGGGAGCTTTCCCCCTGTACTGCATTGCATATTTAAATTGAGACTACGGACGAGATTCCGGGAGCTTTCCCCCTGTACAACATAGCATATTTAAATTGGGACTACGAACTGAGATCTAAGAGTTTTCCCCTTGTACTGCATTGCATATTTACTGTTGAGATATATGCTGTGCTGAGCCGATGGCTCTCTTTCTGTTATTAATTCTTCTAGTTTACATTAGTCCTGTTTATCATTGCTTATCTATATTTCACTGTTTTAAATTTATAATTGACTTGTTTTAAAACTTAGTAGAGCCTCAATCTGACCTCGTTACTACTTGATTGGGGTTAGGCTTGACACTTATGGAGTACCGAATGTGGAGTACTCACGCCCTTTCCTGCGCATGTTTTCCCCATGTGTAGATCCAGGTACCAGTACACAGTACGGTAGCTAGGCGCATCTTAGCAGCTGCTTAGGAGACCGCGAGGTAATTCTGCCGTGTCTGCAGGATCTCACGAGTCCCCTTCCTACTCTAGTGTAGATATAGGAGATATATAGATACATTTTCCTTACTCCTTTGTATAGAGCTACTGTAGTTCAGAGTTTGTGACTTTGTGATATTCCGGGTTTTGGGAAAGTAAAAACTGTAAATACCGAGCGGCTAAAATTTTATAGTATTGTTGCTTTTTTACTGTTTCTATTATTGTTTTGCCTTATTTTTTCGCAAATTTTAAGCTTATCCAGTCATAGAGACTAAATGCCATCACGAGACCGTTCGAAAGGTAATTCGAGTCATACTTAATTTATGTATTGGATATAACTGTTATATTTACTTTTTTGGTAGTGCACTTAATAGTCGATCTCTCATGGAGATAACAGTAATTTAACACTTTAAGAATATTCAAACTCTACCAGGAAGTTGCATGTCATGGCTCACAAACATATATGAATATTCCTATAAAGTACTACCGTTGGATTCTCTTCATTATTCTATGGTTCACAATAAATGACCATATTGTCTTTTCTATTTTGATACAAAATAAGTGTTCTTTTACATAATTAAGAAAAAATTAATTTTATTATTTTAAATTTACTTTTGTGTCAAGATAACAATCAATTAAAGTTAATTTAGTGAATACATCTTCTTTTCTCTTTAGGAATTCGTATTTTCTTAATGAGTGTGTCAAAAGTAAATGCTCACTTGTTGTGGACACGAGGGAGTAACAATTTTCTTAAGGAGGCAGTGTCGCTTCAATGTCATTTAAATCCACCTGGCAAAAAAGTAGAAAATACAGTTGCATGATTTTTTAAAAGTATGCAGTATATAAAAACTCTTTTCGTAGGTTTGAAAAGAATGAAACTAAAAAATGTTTTTATCTAGGATTGAAGTTTGCAGCCAAAGAGTAGCCTTCAATATTTTTTTTTTATAATACTATGATAATATAAAGAAGCAAAGACGTGTATTCAAATCCAAATTATGTGCAGCTAAAATTTATTTTTCCTTATAGAAGGAACGAGATCGAGAAGTTGATCCTTTTGCCACTTGTAATCTTTTTGTAGCTTATGCTTTAAAGTTCATTATTTTTAGCATATATATATATATATAT
>ML388775.1:0-49356 GCA_005239525.1 Nicotiana knightiana
TGAGTTCAGAGGTTTATGTGTTTGGAAGTTTACGGGTTTAGAAATTATAAAGTTTACGGGTTCGAATTTCGCGATTTCGAAAGTTTAGCGGTTCGGAAGTTTATGAAATTTATAGTTTAGAAGGTTGCTGGTTCGAAAGTTTATGACTTCATATATATTTATTATATCTAGATTATTTATGAATATTCTTGAGAAATTATTTCCTTAATTTGCGTACCAAACACCGAAAAATGAATAAGATTATTCTTTGTTTTCTAAGAAAATATTGAAAAACATTTTCTTCCGTTATACCAAGCACACCCTTACTCCACTAATTGTCAAAGGTTTAGGTTCCATGTTAACGAGTTAAGAATTAATTAGAGTTTAGGCCACGATATAAACTCAAAATATTGCCCAAGACCTTATATGGTATAACAAAATACACAATAAAATGATGAAATTGGAAATTTTGGAAAAGAAGAAAGAAGCCCTCCTTTAATCTATGTAACGACAATAAAGAGTGTAAGGCAGTGTTAATCATTCTTGGTCAAAGAGGTGTCATGGTTAGTGGCACTTTCAACAAGAGCTAGTTATAGGAAATGCCATTATTATAATTTATTTTTAGAAATATGCTTTCTTATTTCTTTACTTTTAATTCCTTTTTCCTTTAGAGCAAAAGCTGATAGACGTCGATGGTCGTTCAATAAAAGGGGGAAAGACAAGAAAGCAATGGGTAACAGGGGTAGTTACTTGTTTTCTTGTCTTGAAGAAGTATATCTCTTCCCCTTTATTTATTTGTCTTCTTGGAAGAGAAGAAGCCACATTATTTGTATATTTTCACTTTTTTGGTAGGCGGTAGCTTGGGAAAACGTAGGAAAACTAAAATACTTTTTCCCATTATTACAACTTTATCATGTACATGATTTGAAAGGCATCAACTTTCTCAAATTGAATAAATGAATGCCTAATTCGTGCCATCATTTAAGGGATATAAAGGTAACTTCTTGTTACGATTAATGTATAATTCTAGCTTCTATCATAGATTTTTTTTATTATCTACTTTGTTTTATTTATAATTTTCTAACTCATAGAATTGAATAACTGTGTTTCTATTAGTCCGATTATTTAGAAGTAGTTGAGGTTAAATTCATTTACTTAATTGGATGAAAGACATACTGCAATAGTGCAAGAAATATTGAATACTGCGTTAATGCTCTAAATATCGTCCTAATACTTAACGGGAAAAAACGAATTATAAATTTGAAAACTTATATAAACTTGAAAGTTCGAAAAGATGGCTGTCATTTCCATTTTGACAAAGACCAATTATAGGACTACGTACTGCACCACAAAAGAAATTGAAAAGGAATTCAAGGCTTTAATGTTTAGAGTATTGATATGAGAAAATGTTTTACATTTAATTCATTTTTTATATCCCAAGGCGAAGGATTTGATTCAATTTACAAAAGTTCACATGATGTAAAGCTCAATCTAGCTACCAACTAGTCGCGATCCAAAACCAACCTGTCGTGATAGCGCCTATCGTAGAACTAGGCAAGCCAACTACTCAATCATTTCAACACAACAAAAACTTTGAAGAATACAAAAGCAATGAATAGTTAAGGAAAACCTTTTAAAAGAAGAATAACATTCGTTACTCAATATACAATCTCTCCCAAAATCGGGATGTCACCGAGTACATGAGCATCTATATAAGGATAAGGTCTAATAAAACGTCTAGAGAATAAGAACTGAAACATAAATGAAAATAAGGAAGGAGAGTCAAGGTCTGCGAACGCCATGCAACTACCTCGATAATCTCCAAGGATCTTGACTCCATAACTTAGCAGCCGGCGTGATCGGAAGCACCTGGATCTGCACACGAGGTTTAGGGTGTAGCGTGAGTACAACCAACTCAATAAGTAACAACTCTAAACTTTGGACTGAAAGTAGTGACGATCTCAACCGATACAGTTCAAAATAGAAATAACAGTGTAGAAACATAGGCATGCTTTCAAGTGCAATAGTTAAACTCAATACAGTAAGATAGATAAAATCTGAATGATATGAGGAATATAACTTCTCTACTTCTACATGCCAATGCACATGATGTATGCGATGCACCATGCTGCAAGCCTCATGTGCTCACTCTCTCGAAATGCTCAATCACTCAGTACTGTATATAGCCGATCCGACCCAGGGAAGATCCATCCCGTAATATATACATCAAGTGACCATCAGTCGCTCAGTACTGGGTAGGGCCAATCCAGCCCGTGGGAAAGAACATTCCCAATATATAAATGCTTCGGACAAGATCCATGTCCAGGGAAGATCCATCCCTCAATATAAATCAACCACGCTCACTAGGGGTGTGTGCAGACTCCAGAGGGGCTCCTTCAATCCAAGCGCTATCATAAATAAGTAAAACTTGATGCGGCGTGCAGCCCGATCCTATAAATGTCACTCATAATCAGGACCTCGGCCTTACTCAGTCATCAATCTCTCAAGTCTCTCTCTCACGGGCTCACAATGTCATAAAATTAGCCCGAAAATAATGATGTGATGTATCAATAAATAGCAACAGAGACTGAGATATGATATGTAATGAATGAATGTGACTGAGTACGAAATTTCAATAAAAATAACAAGTCAAGAGCAAGAATTGACCACTATGGGTCCCAACAGTATCCGCATATAGCATGATTAACAACTTAATTACTTTAACACATGATGGAAATACGAATATCAACAAGATAATCCACTATACAGTGCTATGGAATCGGCCATGTCAGAATTCTCACAGTGCACGCCCGTCACATGGCATGTGTTACTTCGGGGTTTCGAACCCTCATAGGCAAGTTAAGAAGTGTTACTTACATCAATCCGAGCACAACTCTACTCCAACACCTTCCTCACAAATAAGCCTCCAAAAGTCTCGAATATAGCCACAAACAGTACGATACAAGCAATACGGGCTAAAGGAAACAATTCCATAAGGAAATAATGTTTTTAAATCAAAATCGAAAATCAGCACAAAGCCGGCCCCAGGCTCACGTCTCAAAATCGGACAAAATTCACTAAATCTGAAAGCCCATCCAACCACGAGTCCAACCATATAAATTTTATCAAAATCCGACACTAAATCGTCACCCAAATCCCCCAAATCAACTCTCCAAATCCCTAGCCTCAAACCTCCCATTTACACCTTAAATGCACATCAACTAGGTGGGAAAATCAAAGGGGAAACAAGATTAATGATAAAAAAACGAGCACAAGGAGCTTACCTCAAGAATCCCCTTGAAAATCCTCTTAAGAATCGCTAAAACCCGAGCTCAAAATGATAGAAATGGTGAAATTCTCGGAACCCTCATTTTAAATAGTCTTCCCAGCAATCTCGCTTTTGCGGCTTCGCAGGAGCGACTCAATGCCCGCTTCTGCGCTTCTTCCACACCTGCGGTCCAACCTTCCACTCCTGCGAGCAACCCTCCGCTTCTGCGGAACCCAACTCCACTGTCCTATTCCGCTTCTGCGGTCCTCGTGCCGCATCTGTGGTCACGTAGGTTCGGGAAAGTCTTCACACTTCTGACCACCTGCTCACCTCCCTTAAAACTCCATATTTGCGGACCTCACCCCGCACCTGGGATGAGACTTCCGCAGGTGTGATTATAACTGCCAACTGCCAACTTTAGCAATTGACTAAGTTCAATGCCAAATATGTTAACCACCCGAAATAAACTCGAGGTGCCAGGGACCTCAACCAAACATATCAACAAGTCTTAAAACATCATACAAACATAGTCGAGCCTTCAAATTACGTCAAACAACATCAAAAACACGAATCGCACCCCAATTCAAGCCTAATGAACTAAGGAATTTCCAATTTCTACAAACGACGCCGAAACCTGTCACATCACGTCCGAATGACCTCAAATTTTGCACCCAATACGCAAATGACACTACAAACTAACTCCAACTCCCGAAACTCCAATCCGACCCGGATATCAAAAAGTCCACTCCCTATCAAACATTCCAAAAATCCAACTTTTTCCATTTCAAGCCTAATTCAACTACGGACCTCCGAATCATAATCCGGACACATTCCTAAGTCCAAAATCACCCAACGGAGTTAATGGAACCATCAAAACTCCTATCCGGAGTCGTTTACATATAAGTCAACATCCAGTCAACCTTTCCAACTTAAGCTGAAACCTTTGAGACTAAGTGTCTCAATTCATTCCGAAATCCCTCTGGACCCGAACCGACTACCCCGGCAAGTCAACTAGCTACTATAAAGTACAAAATAATCAGTAAATAGGGGAACAGGGCTACAACTCTCAAAATGACCGGCCGGGTCGTTACATCCTATCCATCTTAAACAAACGTTCGTCCTCGAACGGGTCTAGAAACATGCATGGAGTCTCAAATAGGTGTGGACATATGCTCAGCATCTCCCGCTCGGTCTCCCAAGTGGCTTCTTCAAATGGCTGACCTCTTCACCGCAACTTCACCTCAACTTTCGAACATGCCAATCCAGAATAGCCACTTGCTCTACATCATAATTCAAATCACCGTCTAGCTGAACCGTGCTGAAATCCTAAACATGAGATGGATCACCAACATACTTTCGAAGCATAGAAATGGCCCAATATACCGAGGGATCAACTTACCCTTCTTTAGCGAATCTCATAATACCCTTCATGGGTGAAACCTTAAGTAGAACCTTCTCCCCAACCATGAAAGCAACATCACGAACCTTCCTATCTGCATAACTCTTATGTCTAGACTGCGCTGTGCGAAGCCGCTCCTGGATCAATTTAACCTTGTCCAAAGCATCCTGAACCAAGTCAGTACCCAATAGCCTAGCCTTACCCAGCTTAAACCAACCCACCAGAGATCTACATAGTCTCCCATACAAAGCCTCATACGTAGCCATCTGAATGCTCAGCTGGTAACTGTTTTAGTAGGCAAACTCCGTGAGCAGCAGAAACTGATCCCTTGAACCCCAGAAATTAATGACACAAGCACGTAATATGTCCTCTAATATCTTAATAGTGCACTCGGACTGTTCGTCCATCTGAGGGTGAAATGTTGTGCTCAGCTCAACCTGGGTTCCCAACTCTCGCTCCACGTCTCTCCAAAATTTCAATGTAAATTGCATGCCCCGGTCTAAAATGATAGATAGTGACACACCGTGAAGGTGCAAAATCTCTCGGATGTAAATCTCAGCCTACCACTCTGAAGAGCAAGTAGTACCCATTGGAATGGTGTGCACGGACTTGGTCAGCCGATCCATAATCACCTAAATACATCGAACTTCCTCGAAGTCCGTGGGAGCCCAACTACGAAATCCATGGTGATCCGCTCCCATTTCCATTCTGGAATTCCTATCCTTTGAAGTAGTCCACCCGGTCTCTGATGCTCATACTTTACCAGCTGACAGTTAAGGAACCAAGCTACAAAACCCACTATATCCTTCTTCATCCTCCTCACCAATAGTGCTGCCACAAGTCCTGGTACATCTTCGCGGTACCCGGATGAATCAAATACCGCGAACTATGGGCCTCCTCAAGAATCAACTCTCATAACCCATCTAAGAATGCCACTGAACTGAGCCAAAATTCACACTTGGAGAACTTGGCATAAAGATTCTCCTCTCTCAACCGCTGTCACACAATCCTCAAATGCTGGGCATGCTCCTCCTAGCTATGAGAGTACACCTGGATATCATCAATAAATACAATGACAAACGAGTCAAGATGTTCATGATATGCATGAAAGCTGCTGGGGTGTTGGTCATCCCAAAATATATCACAAGGAACTCATAATGACCATAACGGGTCCTGAATGTTGTCTTTGGAATATCTGAGTCCCCCGAATCTTCAACTGGTGATATCTAGATCTCAAATCAATCTTGGAGAACACCCTCGCCCCCTGAAGCTTGTCGAATAGATCATCAATATGTGGAAAAGGATACTCGTTCTTGATTGTGACTTTATTCAACTGCCTATAATCAATGCACATCCTCATAGTATCATCCTTCTTCATCACAAATAGCACCGGTGCACCCCAAGGCGACACACTAGACCTGATAAACCCTTTATCAAGAAGTTCCTGAAGCAGCTCTTCAATTCTTTCAACTCAGCTGGTGTCCTGCGATATGGAGGAATTAAAATGGGCTGAGTGCCCGGAACTAAGTCAATACCAAAGTCAATATCCCTGTCGGGCGGCATGCCCAACAAGTCTACGGGAAACAGATCCGGAAAATCTCCACCGGAATAGAATCAATAGTAGAGGTATCGGCACCAATATCCCTCACAAAGGCCAAATAAGATAAACAACCCTTCCCAATCATCCACTGGGCCTTCAAATATGAAATCACTCTGCTGGGAACATAGTCTAGAGAACCTCGCCACTCAACCCTTGGCAACCCTGACATTTCCAACGTCACGGTCTTAGCGTGATAATCTAAAACAGCGTGACATGAAGACAACCAATCGATACCCAAGATTACATCGAAGTCAACCATACTAAGCAACACGAGATCAACTCTAGTCTCCAATCTCCCAATAGTCACTACACACGACCGATATACATGGTCCATACAATAGTAATGCCCACGGGCGTAGAGATATCAATAAATGAAACCAAGGACTTACGGGGCATATCCAGATAATGAGAAAAATACAATGATACATATGAATAAGTGGAACAAGGGTCAAATAATACAGGGGCATCCCTATGGCTTAATTAGCCAATACATGTGATCACTGTGTCTATAGCCATAGCATCTGGTCTGGCAGGATGAGCATAGAATCGGGCTTGGTTGCCATCTGATCGGCCTCCCCCTAGCTACCTAAGCTCCACCCCGAGCTGGCTGGGCGGGCAATGAAGTTACCGGTTCTGAAGTTGTAGGTTGACTCCTCTGCTGAGCTGGACCTCCCGAAAGGCAGGGACAATGCCTCTTGATCTGACCCAAATCTCCACACTCAAAATAATCCCTCCTTGTGAATGGTGGTGAATACTGAGACAGACCCCGAGAACTAGAATAACTATCATAAGGACCGGTACTGATGAACCTTGAGCTGATGGTGCACAAGACAAACTTTAAGCTAGAAGGGCACTGAGAGATGAGTGACCCTGATGTGTACTGTATGAACCATGGCCGGATAATGCACCACGGTGAACTAGACGAGCCATCTCGGTGTGCCTATAAGGACATCCCTTGCCGTGGTAGAACTGACCCCTAGAGGGAACACCGATAAAACAGTCCGATCCACGAGGCCTGTTGGCCTCCCTCTCACCATGCTCCTGACTACGTACCATATCTATATGCCGAGCAATATCAACAACCTCATAGAAAGTAGCACCAGATACCCTCTCCCTGGTCATAGCAACCGCAACTGATATGTTAGGCCACCACTGAACCTCCTAATCCTCTCCCTATCAGTGAGAACCAACCAAACTGCGAGACGAGCTAACTCAGAAAACCTCATCTCGTACTGCGTCACGGATATGCCATCCTGATGAAGTTGCTCAAACTGTCTGCATAGATCCTCCCTTCAAGACTGCATCCTGAACTTCTCCAAGAAGAGAATGGAGAACTCCTTCCATGTATGTGGTGCTGCACCGACCGACCTGCGCCTCTCATAAGCCTCCACCAACTGAAGGCAGCCCCAGAAAACTGAAAAGTAGTGAACGAGACCCACGGGTGTCCAGAATTCCTATTGTACGAAGAATCCGCTGACACTTGTCCAAGAAACTCTCAGCATCCTCCAACTCTGCCCCATTAAAAGTTGGAGGCTGGAGCCTCCCAAGCCGCTCTAGCCTTCTCTACTCATCATTAGTCATAGCAGGAACCACATGGGCCTGAACAACGGAAACCGGCTAGGTTGGTAGTGCCCTAGTGTCTGAAGTACCTGCATCACCTGCTCTGGTGTACGAGCGTCGGGAGTCTAAGCACCTCCCCCGGCCTGAGAAGTGGTTGTTGCTGTTGGAACAGAGACCGCCTGAGCAAGATTAGTACACACAGTCAGAATCTAAGCCAAGGACTCCTAAAGTCCTGGAATCACGATGGGCACAACTGGTTCCTGAGCTGGCCCCACTGGCCTAGCCATATCTTGTACCTGCTCCGAAGCCGGAGTGACTGGTGGGTCTGCAGGTGCTGCCCTAGCTGTTGTACGAGTTGCACCTCTGGCCCTGCCGCGACCTGGCCTCTCATGGCCCTACCTGGTGGTATTGGTGGCTGTCCATCCTGTCCGGTAGCACGTGTCCTAACCATCCGTGAAAGAATAGAATAACAGAAGTTTAGTTATCGGAATCAACAGATTCACACGAGAAGAATAAGAAAATGCGAAGTTTCCTATAGGTTCAACATCGTCTCGAAGATAAGTACAAACATCTCCATACCGATCCGCAAGACTCTACTAAACGTGTTCATGACTCGTGAGACCTATGTAACCTAGGCGATGATACCAACTTGTCACGACCCAAAACTAACCAGTCGTGATGGCGCCTATCATTGAACTAGGCAAGCCAACTACTTAACCATTTCAACACAACAAAAACTTTGAATAATATGGAAGAAATTAATAATTAAGGAAAACCTTTTAAAAGCAGAATAACATTCATAACTCAATACTCAATCACTCCTAAAACCGGGGTGCCATCAACTACATGAGCATCTATACAGGGATAAGGTCCAATACAATGTCTAGATAATAATAACTGAAACATAAATGAAAATAAGGATGGAGATTCAAGGTCTGCGAACGCCTTGCAGCTACCTCGATAATCTCCAAGGATCTTGACTCCACAGCTCAGCAGCCGGCGTGACCAGAAGAACCTGGATCTTCACACGAGGTGCAGGGTGTAGCGTGAGTACAACCAACTCAATAAGTAATAAATCAAAACTTTGGACTAAAAGTAGCGACGATCTCAACTGATACAGTTCAATATAGAAATAACAGTCCAGAAACGTTGGCATGCTTTCAAGTTCAATAGTTAAACTCAATACAGTAAGATAGATCAAATTTGAATGATATGAGGAATATAACTTCTCTACTTCTATATGCCAATGTACATGCTGTATGCGACGCACCATGCTGCAAGCCTCATGTGCTCATTATCTCAGAATGCTCAATCACTCATTACTGTATATGGCTGATCTGACTCAAGGAAGATCCATTCCGGAATATATACATCAACTGATCATCAGTCGCTCAGTACTGGGTAGGGCCAATCCAGCTTGTGGGGAAGATCCATCCCCAGGTATAAATGCTTTGGACAAGATCCATGTCCAGGGAAGATCCATCCCTTAATATAAATCAACCGCGCTCACTGGGGGTTTGTGCAAACTCCGCAGTGCTATCATAAATTATTAAAACCCGCTGCGGCGTGCAGCTCAATCGCATAAATGTCACTCATAATCATGCCCTTGGCCTCACTCAATCATCAATCTCTGAAGTCTCTCTCTCACGGGCTCACAATGTCATGAAACTAACCCGAAAACCATGATATGATGTATTAATAATTAGAAACAAAGACTGAGATATGATATGTAATGAATGAATGTGACTGAGTATGAAGTTTCAAAGAAAACAACAAGTCATCAGCAAGAAACGACCATTATGGGTCCCAACAATATCGGGATATATCATAAACATGATGTCTAGCATGATTAACAACTTAATTACTTTATAACATGATGAAAACACATATATCAACAAGATAATTTACTAAACTGTGCCATGGAATCGACCAGGTGACAATTCTCACGGTGCACACCCGCACGCCCGTCAGTTGGCATGTGCGTTACCTCAACACCAATCATATAACACATAATTTTGGGTTTCGAATCCTCAGAGCCAAGTTTAGAAATGTTACTTAATTCAATTTGAGCACAACTCTACTCCAACACACCTTTGCCTCGTAAATCGGCCTCCAAAAATCCTGAATCTAGCCACAAATAGTACGATACAATCATTACGGGCTAAAGGAAACAACTCCATAAGGAAATACTAAGTTTTAAAATCAAATTAAAATCGGCTGAAAGCTGGCCCATGAGCCCACGTCTCGAAATTCGAAAAAGTCACAAAACCCAAAATGACATCCAACCACGAGTCCAAACATAAAAATTTAATCAAAATCCGACACCAAATTGTCATCTAAATCACCCAAATCAACTCTCCAAATCCCTAGCCTCAAACCCTCAATTTACACTTTAAATACACACCAACTAGGTGGGAATATCAATGGGGAAACAAGATTATTGATAAAAAACGAGCAGAAGGAGCTTACCTCAAGAATCCCCTCAAAAATCCTTTCAAAAATCGCCAAAACCCGAGTTCTAAATGTTTGAAATGGTGAAATTCTTGGAACCCTCATTTTAAATAGTCTTCCCACCAATATCACTTATGCAACTTCGTATGAATGACTCAACGCCTGCTTCTTCGGTTTCTTCCGCACTTGCGTCCCAACCTTCCACTCCTAGGGACTCGCTTCTGCGAGTAATCCTCCGCTTCTGTAGCACACATCTCCACTGTTTTATTCCTCTTTTGCGGTCCTCCTGCCGCATTTGCGTTCACGTAGGTGCGGGAAAGACTTCGCACCTACGACCACCTGCTCACCTCCCTTTAAACCCTGCAACTGCGGACCTCACTCGCACATACGAGCTCGCACCTGCGATGAGACTTCTGCAGGTGCGATTACACTAGCAGCTGCCAACTTCAGCAATTTGCTAAGTTCAATTCCAAATCTGTTAACCACCCGAAATCAACTCGAGGCCCCCGGGACCTTAACCAACATACTAACAAGTCTTAAAATATCATACGAACTTAGTCGAGCCTTCAAATTACGTCAAACAATATCAAAAACACGAATCCCACACCAATTCAAGCCTAATCAACTAACGAATTTCCAACTTCAACAAACAACACCGAAACCTATCAAATCACGTCCGAATGAACTCAAATTTTGCACATAAGTCGAAAATAACACTATTGACCTACTCCAACTCCCGCAACTTTAATCCGACGCATTATCAAAAAGTCTACTCCCGGTCAAACCTTTCAAAAATCTAACTTTTATCTTTTCAAGCCTAATTCAACTACTGACCTCCAAATCACAATCCAGATATGCTGCTAAGTCCAAAATCACCCAGCCGAGCTAACAGAACCATCAAAAATCCAATCCGGAGTCGTTTACACATAAGTTAACATCCGGTAAACCTTTCCAACTTAACCTTCCAACTTTGAGATTAAGTGTCTCAATTCATTACGAAATCCCTCCGGACCCGAACAGACTACCCTGGCAAGTCACATAGTAGCTATAAAGTACAAAATAAGCAGTAAATTGGAAAACAAGGCTACAACTCTCAAAACGACCGGCCATGTCGTTACACTAATCATAATCAAGCATATTTAAGAAATTAGAAATTCTTCTTTTCTTTTTTCTCTTTTCCTTTCATAACGACAATGATAAACTAATCTTGACCATTAGACGACTTTAATTGTCTGATTATGGAAAACACTACTTTTCGTCCCAATTTGAATATTCTTTGTTCGTCGTTAAGTTATAAATAATATGCAATGGCATCCTTTCTTAAAAAGTGTAACTTTATCAAAATAGTTATGTTTTACACCTTATTACTATATTATTTCTTTAACTACTTATCACTTTATCATTCTAAAATAAAATTCAATAAGCAAAGTGGTAAATTCCTGTTATTACACCCCAACGTCAAAGTAGAAATACTTCTACAAATAATAATGTAGCTCTATCAACATACTTATTGTTTCAATCATCTTTGTGTTTACCCGTAAAACGGTAGTGTCACGATCAGAAATTTTAATTATGGGGCCATGATGGTGCCTAATATCCACTTATTAGGCAAGCCAACGTTAAATAATTATTAACCATTTTGACAATTTAAAAAAGAGTAATAATAATAATTAACGATTGAAAAAGTTGAAGTTCATAAGTTAAATCCATAATTTAACACGGTCTAGACTAATCCCAGAAATTCGGTGTCACCAGTAGCAACTAGAGTACTACTAAGTATGGTCTGAACGAAATACAACTATTTGAAACAAACTAAGCAGTAAAGACATAATAGAAGGGACTTCAGGGACTGTGAATGATGCACAACTCTACCTCAAGTCTCATGTAGTAGTCGGATCCTAGCAGAACTCCTTTACGCTCCGCTGGGATCAACATCAGGATTTGCACAAGAAGGGTAGAAGTGTAGCACGAGTACAACCGATCCCATGTACTTTATAAGTGTCGAGCCTAACCTCGACGAAGTATTGACGAGGCTATGGCAAGACATCAAAATAAACCAGTACGAATAATAATAATAATACAGAAATATAACTAAAGTAGTAAACTCATAAAAGCGAACCCGAAGGTCACTACCAGAGGAGCCCAGAATAACATGATCTCAAATCTTATATCACAATATCGAGATAAAAACTCTACAACTACAGAAAACTAGAACACATCAAACCCTATTTCCGCGTACAACCCGATCCCAACACTTAACACAATAAATATTACAGCGTGCAACCCGATCCCAATATTTATCACAATAACTATTGCAGTGTGCAACCCGATCCCAATATCATATCTATAATAATACGACAGGTCGTTTTGAGCTTTAAGATTCCGTTTAGTGGTTTGAGGTCTTAAGCAACATCATATTGTGTATTATGACTTGCGTGTATGGTCGAATTTAATTTTCAGATATTTCGGGATGAATGTGGGTGCGTGATTCTCACTTTAGAAGCTTAAGTTGAAAATATTGATCGAGGTTTGACTATATGAATATGACCTCGGAACGGTATTTTGATGACTCTGATAGGTTTTTATCGTGATTTTGGACTTAGGCATATACCCGGAATCAAATTCGGAGGCCCGATAGGTTGATTTGTGTTGTTTTGCCGAAAATTGGCAACTTGAGGTTTAAAGGCTGGACCGTAGATTGACTTCATAACTATCATGTTTGGATTTCTGTTTCGGGGCTTGGAATAGGTCTATTTTGTTATTTGGAACTTTTTTGCAAAGTTTGGCGTCATTCTGAGTTGATTTAATAAGAATCTGCCGCACATTTGTATTTTTATAAGTTCTTGAGTCTCATGTTGATTTCATGTGTTTTGGAGGTTTGGTTCATGGTTTTGGATGTTATTTTGATGATTTGATCGCACGAGTGAATTCTGTTATGTTTTTAGACTTGTGTTGATGTTTGTTGTGGAGTCCCGAGGGCTCGGGTGAGTTTCATACGCATATCGGGGTGTTTGGAAGAATTCTTGTATTGATGGTTTTTGCATAAAAGCTTATGGTCTCGTATTTGCGACTGTTGCAACAGAGAGGAAGGGATTACGTTTGCATTAAAGTCCGGAGTCTGTTAGGTTCGCATTTGCAAATTAAAAGTTTTCTTTTGTGATGGGGGCTTGGGCTAGGCTGAGTCACATTTGCGATCAATTGATCACTTTTGTGATATGTCCATAGTTTGAATTTGCAAGTAAATCATCATTTTTGCAATGACAGAAGGACTGTGAGGGTTTCTCTTTTGCGAATCATTCTTCGCATTTACGGGGTTCACAATCCACTTAAGGAAGGGGAGTAAAAAAAATGCAAAAAAGAGCAAAATGTCTACATGACCATGACCTTTTCTTAATAAGTAAGAAATTAGTAGCAGATACTGTATCCATATTAAAAATCTTACTACTGGTTTTATCCAAAAAATCATTTGACCTAAAGTTAATGTGCCATATCTTCTATGACTGGACATCAAAGCTGAGGGACGTGATTTTATTTCAATTTCATGTCTTTGAACCCTAGACTCGGTAGGAAGCATTTTAAAGAGGGAATTTCATATTAAATCATTGGGTAGGCGATTTTGATCAATTTCCAACAATTTCATATGATTATACGTGATATTTACATCAAAATTTTGAGAATCAAAGTGAAATTTTTGAGAAACTTTGTCTATGTTTTGACAAATGAGAATTTCTGTTTTAAGAATTGATTTGGACTTTGATTTTGAAACAGAACGCATATAGAGAATCATGGGGTTATGGAAAATCGGACTCTACCCTCGGACCCGAGTTTTGACCAGGCAAGCCCATGGTTGACTTTTGAGGAATTATGCAAAGATCATAGCTTTATTTATTGGAATTGATTTCTCTGGCATTATTTGATGTTATTAAGTCGATTTGGTTAGATTTGAGCTGAGCGGAGGTAAAAATGTAAAGGAAAAGCTAACTTAGATTATTAATTGAGGGCTTTTGAGGTAAGTATCTTGCCTACCTTTGTGTGGGGGAACTATCCCGTAGGGATTGATTTGTTTGTACTATTTTAACTACGTGAATGATGTGTACTCGAGGTGACGAGTGTGTGCACAACCTTATATGTGAAAATTTGACCGGTTTAGACTCTTAGGTTTCTTATATCCATTAATTTGAAGTTGTTCCATTGTGTTATATCCTCCATTATTATATTTACCGTTATATGCTTTATTGAAGTTGTTGGTTCATATTGTACCTTCTATTGCCACATTTATTGATACATGCTTTAATTGTAATTGTTGTCTCTTTATTGTCATGTTATCTCTTTGGTATTTGAGTTATTCTTATTTGAAGTTATAGTTACACGTTATATGTTCCATAGTTGATTATTATTACTTGAAGTCGATGTTGCATATTTTCTCTCTTATTGTAGAGCTACTCTTACTTGAAGTCATTATTACTTGTTATGTATTTCATTGTTGAGCTTATTCTTCCATTTCATTGTATTATTGTAATTCTTGTGTTGATCTACTTGTCGTTCCCTCATGTTATTGTTGTTTTTGTTTTACTCAATGTTGTTTAGTTGTGGGCTATGTGTGGTGGTGATATTGGAATTGTTATTGTGGAAATGTTATGGTATATGGGTACATGTAGTGCGGGTTGTCATATTATGTTGTTATGTTTTTGGCACATGTGGTATCGTTGAGAGGATTGTCGGGGTGTTCGCACGTGTAACGACCCAACCGGTCATTTTGAGCTCTAGCGCATCGTTCAGCAGTTTGAAGTCATGAGCAGCTCCATTTCAGGTATTATGACTCGTGGGCGTGGTCGGAATTGAATTTCGGGAAGTTTAGAGTTAATTTGGAAAGAAAATTCTCATTTCGGAAGCCTTAAGTTGAAGAAATTGACTAAGATTGGGATTCTGAGTAAATGACATCGAAATCAGGATCTGAAGTTTCCAGCAGGTTCGTATGATAATTTCGGACTTGGGCGTATGTCTGGATCGGGTTTGGGATAACCCGAGAGCGTTTCGGCATATATTGTGGAAGTTAGTGTTTTAGAAGGACTTCATAAATTTGGGTTGGAAAGCATTTCAGAGTTATTGATGTCCGTTTGGGATTTCAAATCTGGGAATAGCTTCGTATGGTGATTCTAGTGTTGGGAGCGCGATCAGAAGTAAATTCGGATGTCTGTAGGTCATTTTGAAGTCATTTGGCTAAAGATAGGAATTTGAAGGTTTTTGAGAAATCCTACCGGAAGTGGAAATTTTGATATCGGGGTCGGAATGCAATTCTGGAAGTTGGAGAATTTTTGTAATGTCGAATGTGACTTGTGTGAAAAATTTGGGGTAATTCGGACACGATTTGATAGGTTTCAGCATCAGATGTAGAAGTTGGAAATTTCAAGTTCATAAAGTTTGAATTTTAGTGTGATTCGTGATTTTGGCATTGTTTGATGTGATTTGAAGCCTCGAGCAAGTCGGTGGGATGTTATGAGACTGAGTCGTCTGATTGCACGGGGACCAGGGGACCTCGGGGGCCTCGGGTGTGCTTCAAGGTGGTTTCGAGCCATTTTTGGGTGATTTGCTGCTGCTGTTTGCTGGTGCATCTGGTGTGAAATGCGATCGCAGTCCTTGTTGTGCGATCGCAAAGAAGGAAAATTTGAAGGGTGGATTTTTGGTCTGTGCGATCGCAAGGTGTGCGATCGCACAGTGCAGATGGGGGCTGCTGGGATGGCCTGTGCGAACGCAAGGGGGAAGCTACGATCGCGAAGGAGGAAATTTGGAGGGAGCTGGGAATGGCTTGTGCGATCGCATGGATGAGAGTGCGATTGTGTAGAGCAAATCATGGGAGGCAGCAGGTTGGATTGTGCGATCGCGGTTGAAGGAGTGCGATCACGTAGAAGGTTTGTCTGGGTAGTGAAGTATTTTAAACGTGATTTTGGCCATTTATTCATTCTTTCACTTGGTGCGGGCGATTTTTGGAGAGCTTCAAGAGGGGAATTTCGTCATCTACGTCAAGTTACGTTGTTTCTACTCATTCCAAGTTAAATACAAGGTTTATGCATGGATTTGAACATGAAAAATTTTGGAAAAATTGGGATTTTGAAGAAAACCTAGAAATTGGGTAATTTGGATTTTAGCCACGAAATTGAGCATGGAATTTAGAGTAAATTGCATATTTGAGCTAGTAAAACTATGGGTAGAGTTTATCTTCAAAAAAATTTCGGAATCCGACTCCGGGTATGTGGGCCCGAGGGCATTTTGGTCAATTCCTTGAGTGGAGTCAGAAATTTATATAATTTGAGTTGTTACAAATATTAGAGTATATTTTCATTGGTTTGTCGTTATTTGGATAGTTTTGGGGCGTTGTGCGTCCATTGGAGTCGTCGGAAGGGTTTGGAAGCCGATTATGGAATTTCGGAGCGAGGTAAGTCTCCTTTCTAACTTTGTGAGGGGGAATTGTCCCCCTAGGTAAACTAACTAAATATGTGCTATTATCTTCGGGGGCTACGTACGCACGAGGTGAAGGGAGTCCGTGCGTAGCTACTATTATACCATGCCCGGGTAGTCTAGGACCCACTAGCATGCCTTACGTGTTGTACATGTGATCCTGCCCATACTATTAGACTGTTAATGCTATTGAATTGGTAAATTATTTCCTAAAGAAGACTAGAGTGTACTTCTCTTAATCATTTAGAAAGAGAACTGATTCCTTCGTGGATAATTGTATTCCTGATAAGGTTATATTATTGAATATTATTAAACTTGGCAAATGAGTTTCAAAACAAAGATTTAAATGCTATTTTTCGTGTTCCTTTAAGAAGAATTTTATCATTCTCTTGAGAAGTTGTTTTCTTGATAAAAATATGGATTTATTATGTGAATACGTGTACATATGAGCACGTGAGTCGCATGTATGATTCGCGAGCAGGCTAGCCTTATTGTTATTATGTTGACCGCATCACATGATCGATTCGCGAGCGGAGAAAATAGACGCATCTATGGTTCGAGCCGTTCGACCCTCGGCAGTGCACATTTTATTATTGTTGGTCCGCACCGTTCGACCCTCGGCATTTCTTGCGCATGATATTTACTGCGTATTTGCTGTGATTTTGCCTAATTACTGGCCTGCAAATTTTAAGTTGTCAATTGAAATGACAGAGATTTAAAGTTATTAAAACTTTGGAAGAAGTTGTTCTTTCCCATTGATTATTGGTTAATTGATTAAATCATCCATGTTTGATTATTTGTTATTGAAATGACGAAGATTTAAAGTGTTATATGTGGAAGGAGTTGATATTATTTATCCCTGATTTTAAAAAATTTCCTATGACATACATGCTTAGTGTCTCACTTGATTATATTAAATTGACCTTTAGCAAGTGTCAAATCGACCCCTCGTTACTACCTCTCTGAGGTTAGGCGGGATACTTACTGAGTACACGTTATTTTTGTACTCATGCTACACCTGCTGTGCATTTTAATTGCACTGGTACTTTTACAGCGATGTGGCTGGTTTGGAGACTTAGGCGAGCTGCATCATCCGGAGGCGATGCGCAGCTGACAGAGTCTCCCTCGTATTGTATTCATGTTGTTTTAAATTCCATTGTCCAATTTGTATCTCAGACAAGCTTTGTAATGATTGTATAAATTCTTAGAACTCATGCACTTGTGACACCGGGTTCTGGGATGTGTTTGGGATATATTTGCTAAAATAGAATATTTAAACCGTCGTATTTACTTAATGGATTTTTGTTTAGTTGTTACGTAATAAGTTAAAGGTAATAATTTCAAAAATGTTAAAATAGGAATTTATTTCAATTAATTAATGATTGGCTTTCCTGACGGTGGTGTCCGGTGCCATCACGACCTTAATAGATTTTTCGATCGTGACAGCACATGAGTTGTCCGTCTATTGTCGCTATTGATAATTGCACATGCGGCGTGACAAGGCAGATTATATATGTTGGGTTTGCGCATGTGGGAAGATAAGGTGGGATAATTGTTATGCTCGTGCGGCGAGACATGGTGGGCATTTACTTTATTGTTGCTCACACGGTGAGACAATGGGTGGGCTATGTTGGGGATGATTTGTGATGGCCTGGGGCATTGTCATTGATGATATTCGTGTGGTGGTGACTATCTTGTGTGATTCATGCATATTACGAGTTTCGTTGTATTGTTTCCAATGTGCCATTCAGTGTATCAGATCTTACTTGTTGACTTGAGCTATAATAGTACACTTGCACAAGCATACACCATAATCTGTCACTTATATCAGTCCAAGAATATGAACCTTGATGTTTGTTGATCATTTACATGTATTCTTGTATACATGCCTTCTGTGTGTGAGTTTTACTATTGGCACGTGAGTTGTCCGTGCGGGTGTGACATATTGTTACTATTGGCACATGAGTTGTCTGTGCGGGTATGAGATATTGTTACTCTTAGCACGTAAGTTTTCCGTGTAGATATGAGTTATTAATGGTATTGGCATGTGAGTCATCCGTGTAGCACGTGAGTTGTCCGTGCGGTTGTGATTCGTAATGTGGGGCACAAAATGCCTAGTGACTATGGTTCGTGATTTGGGACTTGTGATTTGTGATTTTAAGTTATGGTACCTTGGGGTAATTCTTTTATAAACCTTGTGTGAGAGTGATTGACTATTGGGTTGTTACTTGTTTTTTCTTACTTGGTTTCACTGGACTTTAATTGTATTCTGCTTACTTTACGACATTATTACATGTTTGCTCCTTGTTGCTAGTTGTTTCTTCTAGTTTCCATTTACAAGAATAGTATTGTTATTGTTACCATGTTTAGCTTTATGTTGATATTGTTCCCTGTTAGTTTTATGTTCATATTTGTACAAGTTGTTATGACTAGTAGGTATCTCGACCGTACCTCATCATTACTCCATCGAGGTTAGTCTTGATACTTATTAGGTACCGCTGTGGTGTACTCATGCTGCATAGTTTTGTGCAGGTCTTGGTACCTCAGAGCGTGGTTGTCATTAGATAGCTGACCGGGTATTATTGTGGAGACTTAATGTTATAACTGTCGTCGCGATTGCCATCCTCAGCGTCACCTTTTGAAGTTGTACCTTGTACTGTTTATTTTTATTATGGAACAATTGTACTTGTCGCTCCCCATTTTCTCTTGAAAGCAGGATTCGACGTATGATAACTTTTTAAATGGGTATTGAAAGAGAAAAGTCGCTACCTAACGAATTTAAGGTGCGTTAGGGAACCTATTTGTGAATCGATCTGTTTGACTAGTCAACGACATCAAAGATCGGGTAAGGGCTTAAATTACCTAGAGAAGGTGTTAGTCACTCTCGAGGTCCACAACTATGGGTCCCGACCAAAATTTATATTATATGGATTAGATAATTAAGCTAGGTGATCAAATAAGAAAGGAACACTACTAGAAAATGATTTTATTAGAACGGTTATTGTGCAATGGTTTTGTAACGGTCACAATAGATCATATATTGGAACGGTTTTAACCGTCCCAATAGAGTCAAAAGGCTTTTGGGAAACTTCTAAATAATAACCGTTCCAATAGTATATTAACCGTTACCACAAGTAAATATCTGGAGACGGTTTATAAAAGTGATACCATAGAGTTACCTGTGGGAAAGGTATGATAAAATAAAAGTATATTGGAACGGTTTACTTTTCCCTCCTTACTTTCCCTCATACATATTTATTAAAAAAATAAAATAATGACCCCACTAATATTTTAATAACTCCTTAATATAGAAATTTCCGTCACTCTCTAAACTCTCAAAACCTTGAAGACATAGTCTCTCTCAGCCTCAATCTAGAACACATCGACTTCACCATCGACGAACTGTGTCAACCAGCTCTGACGAAGGACGACAACTGCCGGTGAATGACGACCAATTTTGGCTAACATACGAGCAATCTCCGAGGTAGGCTATCGATTTTTCCCATGATTGATGTTTGTATAACTATTCGATTTTCTCTTTTTTTCCCCCTTATGTTTTCTTTATTTGGTAATAGTTCTGATAAACACATTAGTTTTCTTCTGCTTTACTCGGTATTTATGGACTAGTGCCATACAAGGTACCATGTGACCATGCTAATATGATGTATAAAGTGAATTAAAAAGGAGTAGTATTTTAAGTAACTTGAGATAATTGGTTAATTATTAATTTAAGTGGGTAAGAGTAAAATTATCTTGTCCACGTGGGACCATGACAACTAATGGTTAGTATGACTAATAGGTATTATACGTTGGTGTCACATTTTGAGATAATTAGTCTTTCTAAGAATTAAAGGCAATTGGGGCCTACCAAGAAAGACATTGAAAGAATCCTTTTGAAACTCAAAGAATTCATTTTGAAACTTCAGAGAATTCATTTTGAACTCCAAGGTTGTAATGACCCGACCGGTCGTTTTGAGCTCTAGTGCATCGTTCAGTGGTTTGAAGTCGTGAGCAGATCCATTTCAGGTATTATGACTTGTAGGTGTGGTCGGAATTGAATTTCGGGAAGTTTAGAGTTGATTTGGAAAGAAAATTCTACTTTCAGAAGCCTTAAGTTGGAAGAATCAACTAAGATTAGAATTTTGGGTAAACGACCTCTGAATCGGCATTTAAAGGTTCCATCAGATTCGTATGATGATTTCATACTTGGGCGTATGTCCAGATCGGGTTTTGGATAACCCGGGAGCGTTTCAGCGTATATTGTGGAAGTCAGCATTTTTGAAGGAATTTCCTATGTATGGCTTGAAGCGCATTTTAGTGATGTTGATGTCCGTTTGGGATTTTGAGTCTGGGAATAGCTTCGTATGGTGATTCTAGAGTTGGGAGCATGATCGGAAGTGAATTTGGATGTCTGTAGGTCATTTTGGAGTCATTTGCCTAAAGATAGAAATTTGAAGGTTTTTGAGAAATCTGACCGGAAGTAAAAATTTTGATATCCGGGTCGGAATGCGATTCCTTAAGTTGGAGCAGGTCCGTAATGTCGAATAT
Organism: Nicotiana knightiana; assembly: GCA_005239525.1. Taxonomy (NCBI): domain Eukaryota; kingdom Viridiplantae; phylum Streptophyta; class Magnoliopsida; order Solanales; family Solanaceae; genus Nicotiana; species Nicotiana knightiana. Next base: position 21,262 of record ML388775.1, read on the forward strand.
GAATTGTGTGCAAAATTTGGGATCAGACGTGATTTGATAGGTTTCGGCATCAGATGTAGTAGTTGGAAATTTTTAAGTTCATAAAGTTTTAATTTTAATGCGATTCGTGATTTTGGCGTTGTTTGATGTGATTTCGAGGCTCGAATAAGTTCGAATGAGGTATTGGGATTGGTTGGTAGTTTTGGTTGAGGTCTCGGGAGCCTCAGACGTGTTTTAGATGCTCAACGGGTTGATTTTTGCCTTGAGAGGGTTGATGGTTTTCTGGTGTGAGTGCAGCAGGTATTTACTCTATGCGATCGCGTGAGTGGGTGTGCGATCGCATAGAAGGATTTGAAGGCTTCTTGGATTGGGCCTGTGGTACGGGTAGTTGTTTGCGATCGCATAGAAAGATATGTGAAGGCTGCTGGATTGTCCTATGCGAACACAGGGTCTGGTGTGCGAACGCATAGAGGAAAAGGGGCCTGGGGGCCCTTTGGCCTATGCGAACGCAGGTTGGGGACCGCGATCGTGGAGTGTTGGCTTGAGGAAGCTCTGCGAACGCGCTCGTGGCTATGCGAACGCAGAGAGTAATTGGCGCCTGGGCTGATTAGTTTATAGGCGAAATTAATGGCCATTTCTTTATTTCTTCCTTGCTATGGTCGATTTTGGAGGAACTTAAAGAGAGGATTTCTTCATGCAATGTCAAGGTAAGTAAATTCTTCCCATTTTTAAGTTATATACAATATTATATGTATGGATTAGAGATGGAAATTGGTACGAAATGGGGAAATCATAAAGAAACCTAGGAAATGGTAATTTGGATTTTTAGCCACGAATTTGAGCATGGAATGTAGAGTAAATTGTATATTTGAACTAGTAAGGCTATGGGTAGAGTATATCTTCAAGAAATTTCGGATTTCGGGCACTGGGCCCGAGGGCATTTTTGTTATTTCACTAAGGAGGGTCGGGAAGTTATATAATTTGGAATTGTTGCAAATATTAGAGTATATTTTCATTGGTTTGTCGTTGTTTGGATAGTTTTGGGGCGTCGGGCGTCCGTTGGAGTCGTCGGAAGGGCTTGGAAGCCGGTTATGGAATTTCAGAGCGAGGTAAGTCTCCTTTCTAACTTTGTGAGTGGGAATTGTCCCCCTAGGTGAATTAATTAGGTACATGCTATTATCTTCGGGGGCTACGTACGCACGAGGTGATGGGAGTCCGTGCGTAGCTACGATTATGCCTTGTCCGGGTAATCTAGGATCCACTAGCATGCCTTACGTGTTGTATTTTCCTGGCTATAATACTAAACTGCTAATATAATCGAAATCGTAATTGAATATCTGAAGAAGACTAGAGTTCATTTTCTTAATTATCTAGAAAGAGAATTTATTCCTCCATGGATAATTGTGTACCTGATAGGGTTGTATTACAAAAATATCATTAAACTTGGAAAATGATATTCAAAACAAAGATTTAAGAGCTATATTTCATGTTCCTTTAAAAAGAATTTTACCACTTTTATGAGAAAACGACTTTCTTGATAAAATAGGGACTTATTGTGTGGACATGTGTAACTTTGGGTGCCTGAGTCGCATGTATGATTCACGAGCAGGATGACCTCGTATTTGTGTATATTCATATGAGCACCTGAGTAGCAGGTATGATTCGTGAGCAGGCTAGCCTTAGTATTTTATGTATAACCGCGTCACATGATCGATTCGCGGGCGGGGCAGATAGATGCATCTATGGTTCGAGCCGTTCGATCCTCGGCCGTGCACAGTTTAGGTTTATGTTGGTTCGGTCCGTCGACCCTCGGCATTTGCTTGCGTATGATATTTACTATGTATTTGCTGTGATTTATACATGTTTATCGGCCTAATGAAGTTTTAATGGCCAGATATGAGGAAGGAGAATTTATGTGTAAAATGTGAAATAAGTCTGATGTTTTTTATCCCGGATTATGATTTAAATTGTCACCTGAAATGACGAAGACTTAAAGTCTTAAATGTGGAAGGAGTTGATATTAATTATTCTTGAATTTTAATAAATTGTCTATGACATTAATGATTAGTGTCTCACTTGAATATACTAAATTGACCTCTAGCAAGTGTCTAATTCGACCTCTCGTCACTACCTCTCTGAGGTTAGGTGAGCAGCTTACTGAGTACACGTTATTTTTGTACTCATGCTACACTTGCTGTGCATTTTATTGCACAGGTACTTTCATAGCGATGTGGAGGATTGGAGACTTAGGCGAGCTGCATCATCCAGAGGCGATCCGGAGCTGACAGAGTCTCCATCATACTGTATTACATTATTTTAAATTTCTTTGTCCACTTGTATTTCGGACAAGCTTTGTAGAAATTATAAAATTCTTAGAAATTGCTCATTTACTTGTGATACCGGGTTCTAGGATGTGTTGGGATATATTTGTTAAAATATGACTATTTAAACCATTGTATTTAATTAATAGATTTTACTTAGTTAATATGTAATAAAGTGAAAGAAAATGCTTTTTTTTTCATAAATGCTAAAACCGGAAATCTATTTCAACTAATTAATGATTGGCTTGCCTGACAATAGTGTCCGACGCCATCACGACCTTAGGGATTTTGGGTCGTGACAACATGGTATCAGAGCACTAGGTTCCCTTAGGTCTCACGAGTCATGAGCAAGTCTAGTAGAGTCTTGCAGTTCAGTACGGAGACATCTGTACTTATCTTCGAGAGGCTACAGGGCTGTTAGGAGTACTTCCCTTCTTGATTCCTCATCGTGCGATTTGATTCCTTTGAGTCTTATGCCTATGTTTATTCTTACTCAATCTTACGCGTCGCAAAGCGCTTTTTATGAATCAGGAATTTGAGGAATTGAAATGATGTTACGGATGTAATTCGTGATGTTTCCATGTATAATTAGTTGGGGCTGTTGTTATGGCCCTGCAAAGGAATAATATGTTATTTAAGCTCAGTAGCTGTGTTTCTGAGAGCGTTAAGGCTATGCTCAGGTAGTGATGATGCTTGCGATGGGTTATCGTGTGATGTCGATATGATGATAAAATTCTTGCCCCTATGTTGGGGGTGATGAATGGTTTGAATGGAGGTCTTCTCAGAGTGTGATTTCGAGATTTCGGTGTTTTAGTTCCGGCAGAGGAAAGGCATTTGGGTTATGAATGGTCCGGTTGGGGTTAATAAAGTAGTAAGGCTTGGTGTCTTCAAGTGAGGTGGGATGTGCACCTATGACGTGATGGTGTCGTCATTGATTGAATAAAATGTGTTAAGTTTGTCGGTGCTATGGTTTCTTCGGTTGCGTGGGATAAGAGTATTGAGAAGAAGTATTGAAGAATGCGGTTGACAAAGATTGATCTTGAAGTGAGGCTAGGCGGCTGTTCCATTTCTAGGAGGCTAGGTGTAAGAAGCGGAAGTCGAGCAGTCGCAAAGTGGGGGAGCGACAACATAGATTGGAATTTGAAGATATTGTCGCGCATTTAATGGATGTCCATGAGGAGCGGATGGACTATTAAAGTTGGTAAATGAAGCAGGGCGTAGGATGGGGTATTGAAGTCGTAGAGAGCGTGCATTTCATCGTCGTTGGAAGGTGTCCGCGGGTGATTTCCACATGTGAGTTATCTCTTGTGAATAGGTTAGCGGTGGCATGGTTAGCAAGTCTCTATGAGAGGTTCTAGTGGATATTTAATAGGAGGCAGAATGTGTGAATGATGCTAGAGAGTTTGAGTATTTAGGGAGTGCTGGCAAGAGAATGTGGAGTAATTGGACGGACTGCTTGAGCAAGATCATGTTATCAAAGGAGAAAGGATCTCGGCAGGGTCTAGAGTGGTGCAGGGAGTAGCTTCGGGCTAAGTGGGGGAGTCCTACCATCTACAGTTGGGTTGCAGGATTGTGTTATCATAGGGTTGCGGGTTGTCGGTGTGTTGGCAAGTTAGTACAACTAAGGAAAAGGGTGTTCAAGTTCTAGAAGAGCCTTGGAGTTGATTGTATTCAGGGCCAGTCAAAGTGGGTGACTCTCAATAGCGGTCTTGGTGAATTCAAAAGTTAAGAATGCGGCATTTAAGGGTTTCAGGAAGCGGTGTGATCGAGAATCGAGCTTTTGCATAGCAATTTCTAAGAAAAAGAAAGATGGTTGGAATACTCTATGATATGTTTCAGCATGCGAGATAGTATTGGATGAGGCAGAGAAATGAACTCCGGATTGTAGAAATATTATCAGGAGGGTATGAGACGGGTTGCAGGATTTAGGCAGCATGGCCTCGTGAATCAAGGTCACTCAGGATGAGTGAGGGTTGAGTTTGCTATGAGTTGAAGGAAGCTGCTATTATTCCTGAGGCAAATGAAGATGATTAAAAGCAAATTGATTGATTAGCCATGGTTGAAATGGCACATTTACGGCAGTGATCGATTCCTTTGATGTGATTAAATTATTCAGGTGGTTTGTGCCAGTGTGTGCGAGGCTTGTCAGCCATCGTAATGGATTTCATGTGGGAGTATTTGAGTGCTATGGCCTGTCAGGTGTAGGCACACCCCGAAAGGGTTATGGCAGTATAGACTACTACTTAAGGATTTGCATGTTGGGTGATTGTGGGAATTCACTCGTGTGTTCAGATGGTACTCTTGAATTGAGTTAAGTAAAAGGGTTTCTATATGATGAAGTGTTCACCCTATTGGTGGTTCAGAAGTTATGATGAAATTCTTGCGCTACCTCATATTGGCATGTTAGGTGCGGTAAGCAGTATGTAACTGGGAGTAAGAATCAAGATTGTAGTTCGGTGTTAATAAGGATGCCATGAGCTCGGAAGAGCAAGAAAAGTGATTTGAAAGTTCAGAGTAAGCTGGTGTTATCTTCAGTGTCACCTGAGATTGATATTCAGTGGAAGAGGCTTTGTACCCTGGTTATGGGTTCTTGATTTGTCTTACAGTGTAGTATGGCCAGTGGTGGATGGTGGGGTGTTTGTCCCGGCTATGATGGTTGTTCTCGCGTATTATGAGAGAAAGTGGGTTAATGTGGACCCAGGTAAAGCTATTAGCTTAGTTTGGTGCGAGAAAGGTAGAATCGGTGTTTGTGGATAGATTTAGATATCACTATGGGCTCCGTATGAGCTAGGCATGTTCATTTCAGTAAAGCGCTCCTCAAGGAGGGGTGTTGGGATATCAGGTGTTGTCCCGTCTTCGTCAAATTCATGTTATAATATGATTGTGTCGTGTGAGTTGTGAAACGACTTGATAATTTCTTGTGAGTTGAGATCTCCGCGTAGTGATGATGTTATGTGAGCAGGATAGCTCTTGAGATCCAGAGTTTATATATATATATATATATATATATATATATATATATCGCACCTAAGTCATGCTTGGGCTTTTGCACTTATCAGTCTCTCCAGGATGGTATTATGCACTTAGCGTGCTTGTGACCGATATTCGATAATGTGTAATAGTGAGCGATTCAGCTCCGTGTATATTTCCTTATGTGAATTTTATCATGGGATCGGGTGGCACGCCACCACGGCTATGTTATTTGGATGGGGTTGCACGCCGCAACAGTGTGATGATGAGAAGGGTTAATATATATTTATTTTCTTATGTTTTACTTTCTATTTTATGAGAAAAGTTCATATTAGTTGCGTGAGTTGAATAGTCCCTTCCTAAGTCATTTCTTATCTATCATGTTTGAGTTATGGCCTATCGGCGCGATGTGGTATCATGTGAGGCTGTTGGTCATGTTTGGGGTGATTTGTTGTCTGAGCAGTTCATACTAGGTGAGACGAGAGTATCAGATCAGGGATCAGTGCGATAAGGTTAGGTGAAGTGTATATTAAAGAATAAATACCATTATTCAAGTTCATAATGAAGTGATGATTCTAGTCAAGATAAGGTATTCAATGATTTGTTAACTCTGCAGTTGGGTATGAATTTCTACGCATCTCCTCCGTTGTGGTGGTATCGTCAGCGTTATAGCAGGACGTATGTATGTATCTTATAAGGTGCATTGAGAGCAACAAATTCGTAGAATTATGGCTATTGAGGTTCAAGGAGCGTCATTGTGGTCAGATGATGGATTATGTGGTGTATGGTGCCGATTCAGCAAAGGTACACAGTTGTGTTCTGGTGCCTCATGTGGTAGTTGATACGATATTCATATATTGGAACTAGGCCTGGCAGAGAAATTTCAGGTGTTTGAATGAATTCTGAGCTTATTATATGGATAAAAGAAGGAATCTTCGGATTTGATCAAGATAATGTACTCAACCGTGTTTTGGTACTAGGGGCAGGTGCTCGAGGTGTTAAACAGTGAATTCTGATAACTCCAGTGCAGTTCTTGTAACGTTCGAGGACGAACGCCGATTTAAGTGGGGAGACTGTAACGACCCGACCGGTCATTTTAAGCTCTAGCGTGTCGTTCAACAGTTTGAAGTCGTGAGCAGCTCCAATTTAGGTATTATGACTTGTAGGTGTGGTCGGAATTGAATTTCAGGAAGTTTAGAGTTGATTTGGAAAGAAAATTCTCATTTCAGAAGCCTTAAGTTGGAAGAATCAACTAAGATTGGAATTTTGAGTAAACGACCTCCGAATTGGGATTTGAAGGTTCCAGCAGGTTCGTATGATGATTTCGGACTTGGGGGTATGTCTGTATCGGATTTTGGATAACCCGGGAGCGTTTCGGCGTATATTGTGGAAGTCAACATTTTTGAAGAAATTTCCTAAGTTTGGCTAGAAGCACATTTTAGTGATGTTGATGTCCGTTTGGGATTCCGAGTCTGTGAATAGCTTCGTATGGTGATTCGGGAGTTGGGAGCGCGATCGGAAGTGAATTTGGATGTCCGTAGGTCATTTTGGAGTCATTTGGCTAAAGATAGAAATTTGAAGGTTTTTGAGAAATCCCACCGGAAGTGAAAATTTTGGTATCGGGGTAGAAATGCGATTCCGGAAGTTGGAGCAGGTCCGTAATGTCGAATATGACTTTTGTTGAAAATTTGGGGTCAATCAGACGTGATTTGATAGGTTTCGGTATCGGATGTAGAAGTTGGAAATTTCTAAGTTCATAAAGTTAGAATTTTAGTGCGATTTGTGATTTTGGCGTTGTTTGATGTGATTTCGGGGCTCGACTATGTTTGAATAAGGTATTGGGACTGGTTGGAAGTTTTTGTTGAGGTCTCGGCGGCCTCGGGCGTGTTTCAGATGCTCAACGGGTTGATATTTACCTTGAGAGGGCTGCTGGTTTTCTGGTGTGAGTGCAACAGGTATTTACTCTATGCGATCACATGAGTGGGTGTGCGATCACATAGAAGGATTTGGAGGCTGTTTGGATTTGGCCTGTGCGATCGGGGGTAGTTTTTAGCGATCGCATAGAAGGATTTGTGAAGGCTGCTGGATTGTACTATGCGAACGCAGGTTCTGGTGTGCGGAGGCATAGAGGAAAAGGGAGCTGGGGGCCTGGGGGCCCTTTGGCCTATACGAACGCGGGTAGGGGACCGCGATCGCAGAGTGTTGGCTTGAGGAAGCTTTGCGAACGAACTCGTGGGTATGCAAACGCAGAGAGTAATTAGGGCCTGGGCAGATTAGTTTGTAGGCGAAATTTGTGGCCATTTCTTCCTTGCTATGGTCGATTTTGGAGGAGCTTCAAGAGAGGATTTCTTTATGCAATGTCAAGGTAAGTAAATTCTTCCCGTTTTTAAGTTAAATACAAGATTATCTGCACGGATTAGACATGGAAATTGGTAGGAAATGGGGAAATCGTAAAGAAACATAGAAAATGGTAATTTGGATTTTAACCACGAATTTGGGCATGGAATGTAGAGTAAATTGTATATTTGAACTAGTAAGGCTATGGGTAGAGTATATATTCAAGAAATTTCGAATTCCGGGAACGTGGGCTCGAGGGTATTTTGGTCATTTCATTAAGCAGGGTCGGAAAGTTATATAATTTGGAATTGTTGCAAATATTAGAGTATATTTTCATTGGTTTGTCGTTGTTTACATAGTTTTGGGGCGTTGTGCGTCCGTTGGAGTTGTCGGAAGGGCTTGGAAGCCGGTTATGGAATTTTGGAGCGAGGTAAGTCTCCTTTCTAACTTTGTGAGGGGAAATTGTTCCCCTAGGTGAATAATTAGGTACATGCTATTATCTTCGGGGGCTACGTACGCACGAGGTGACGGGAGTCCGTGCGTAGCTACTATTATGCCTTGTCCGGGTAGTCTAGGAACCACTAGCATGACTTACGTGTTGTACCTGTAATCCTGCCTGTAATACTAAACTGCTAATATAATCGAAATCATAATTGAATATCTGAAGAAGACTAGAGTTCATTTTCTTAATTATCTAGAAAGAGAATTTATTCCTCCGTGGATAATTGTGTACCTGATAGGGTTGTATTACGGAAATATCATTAAACTTGGCAAATGATATTCAAAACAAAGATTTAAGAGCTATATTTCATGTCCCTTTAAAAATAATTTTACAACTTTCCTGAGAAAACGACATCCTTATAAAATGGGGACTTATTGTGTGGACATGTGTAACTTTGGGTGCCTGAGTCGCATGTATGATTCGCGAGAAGGATGACCCTGTATTTGTGTATATTCATATGAGCACCTGAGTTGCAGGTATGTTTCGCGAGCAGGCTAGCCTTAGTATTTTATGTATAACTGCGTCGCATGATCGATTCGCGAGCGGGACAGTTAGATGCATCTATGGTTCGGGCTGTTCGATCCTCGGCAGTGCACAATTTAGGTTTATGTTGGTTCGGGCCGTTGACCCTCGACATTTGCTTGCGCATGATATTTACTGTGTATTTGCTGTGATTTATATATGGTTATCGGCCTAAGGAAGTTTTAATGGCCAGATATAAGGAAGGAGAATTTATGTGTAAAATATGAAATAAGTTTGATGTTTCTTATCCCGGATTATGATTTAAATTGTCAACTGAAATGACGAAGACTTAAAGTGTTAAATGTGGAAGGAGTTGATATTTATTTATTCATGAATTTTAATAAATTGTCTATGACATTCATACTTAGTGTCTCACTTGAATATATTAAATTGACCTCTAGCAAATGTCTAATTCGACCTGTCGTCACTACCTCTCTGAGGTTAGGCGGGCGACTTATTGAGTACAGGTTGTTTTTGTACTCATGTTACACTTGCTGTGCATTTTATTGCACAGCTACTTTCATAGCGATGTGGAGGATTGGAGACTTAGGCGAGCTGCATCATCCGGAGGCGATCCGGAGCTGACAGAGTCTCCATCATACTGTATTACATTATTTTAAATTTCTTTGTCCACTTGTATTTCGGACAAGCTTTGTAGAAATTGTAAAATTCTTAGAAATTGCTCATGTACTTGTGACACCGGGTTCTGGGATGTGTTTGGGATATATTTGTTAAAATAGGACTAGTAAAACCATTGTATTTACTTAACAGATTTTATATAGTTAATATGTAATAAAGTGAAAGGAAATGTTTTTTTTCTTTCATAATTGCTAAAACTGGAAATCTATTTCAACTAATTAATGATTGGCTTGCCTGACAATGGTGTCCGGCGCCATCACGACCTTAGGGATTTTGGGTCGTGACAAAGGCTCTGAGCGTGAGGCATCTCAACTTTAAACATATATCAAATGTCAAGATCTTCAAGAAATTCAACGTGAGGTATCTCAACTTTCAGCATATGTCAAATGCCAAAATATTGATCTTCAAGAATTCAATACGAGATTTCATCGCATCTGATTTTATAGCATCTTCAACAATTTAAATTAACGTGAGATTTTGCAATCTTAAGGGAGTACAGTGTAATCTTTCTCAAGAGAATCGACTCATGTATGTTAAGTTTAAGCCCTTCATTCATTTTGGCATGATCCAAGTAACCATCCGTAAACGTAATGCTATTTCATAAGTGTTTCTACTCTTAGCAGTTAAGGGTGTCAACGATATTCATTCCTGTAAAATAATATTCAAGCATGTTTAAGTATGTTTCTAGTTCCATGTTGAGTTATCTGATAAAGATGTTAGTATTAATAGTATTGTGATATACGCATCTTCATTTACCAATGAGCTATGACCAGTAGGGTAGTTACACATTTACCACAGAGCTGCGGCCGATTGGGGAGTTACACATTTACCACCGAGCTACAGCCGGTTGGGCAGTCATGCAATTACCACTACGCTATGGCCGGTTGGGGATTTATACATCTACCACCGAGCTACGACCGACCGTGCAGTTACAACCGGTTAGGCAGTTATGTATTATTATTTACCACCGGTTGGGCAATTATGCATTTATCACCGAGCTACGGCCGGTTAGGCAGTTGCCACTGATCGGTTGGGCAGTCAATATCACGAAAATGAGGTAACTAGAACTATTGTATTGTAGTTTTATTTATATATACGAGATGGGTTTTATTCTATATGTTACGACCCTCAACGACAAGTCAGAAGTTATAATTTGACTCTTATCCCTCCCCTAGATAGTATCTTGTTATTGTTACATTTCATTGTTGCCTTACATACTCGGTACATTCTTCGTACTGACGCCCCATTTTCTGGGGCACTTTGTTTCATGCCACGCAGGTGTAGATAGGCGAGGTGAAGACCATCCACTGTAGGATGCCTCCAGATGTCAACTTTTTGTTGGTGAGCTCCACATCTTCCTGGAGTACTGCTGAGTCATGTTCTATATATGTTACTTTGTTTTATGAGGATGTCGGGGACCCTGTCCCAACTTATATGTTATGGTCATGTTTTCTTAGAGGTTTTGCAGACAGTGTCCTATGTATAACTTTAGGTATGACATGTCAACGGCCTTGTCGGCCCCTATGTATCTATATAAATCTTTTTGAATTAGTTATGTGAGTTAAGTTCTAATATTGTTAATTATATATATAGATATGGCCTATCATGGCCCGTAACGATTCTTATAGAAAAAAAAGATAAGGTACGTGGGGCTCGGTTGAGTAGGCACCGGGTGCCAGTCGTGGCCCTCTGATTTCGATCGTGACAAAGTTGTATCAGAGCAGTTCTGTCCTAGGGTTGTCTGCAAGCCGTGTCTAGTAGAGTCTGGTTTATAAATGTGTTGTGCACCACGTTGTATAAACAAGAAACTTGTATATGGCTAAAATCAGAGAGCCCGATTTTGCGGTTATTACGACGCTTAGAAGGCTCGAAGGTTTGAGTTTTGGAATCGAGGGGTCATATCGAAGGTCCTTGACCTCGGGGCAGTGCAAATCGAATACCAACGTGGAAAGGTGAGAAATTCCTAAAAGGCACGTGATTAAAGCTGACAAAGTACACAAAATAGTACATGCCCGTACTGTGGTATTAAATGGTTGTACCAACCATCTCTCTTTGCATTAATTACACATACACTATGTTGGGATTCCCCCTCATATATAAATTGTACACTTGTCAATTTTTAGAGACACATGATATTCGATACAAGAACAACAACATCCTCTGCTCTCTAACTAAAACATTCTCTACAATTGTTTCATTGATTTATTGCCTTTCATTTATTGTGTTCATTAGTTGTTCTTCATTTATTACTTGTTATTAATCACAGATATGCCACCTTTGAGGCATTCAACACTGTTATACCACCATCGACAGCCCCTTGTCAGGCTCCTAAGCTCGACCTTGAGGCCCATCACGACCAGCCTCGAGACCAGTCTCTCTGCAGCTCGGTTTGCTCAATCTCGTCACCTTTTGCTCTTATTTCATTTCCTCACTTCTCACTTAGCATCTACTGCCCTAACGACTGGTATTAAAATAGATCACATATTTTTAGAACCACATAATCAAGTATAATTTTAATTCCCATTTTCAAGGTAAAGAGTTTGGCGCCCACCGTGGGGCTAAAAATAATAGTGATTGTTTTAGTGCTGGTTTTCTAAAAACACAAGTTATTCTTTACACCTTTTCTTGTCCACGAATCTTCAATTTCAGGTCAGAAAGTGTCTAACTCAGTAAACACACATGAAAACAACGGTCCTGAGGATCACAGAGAGAATGGTGCAGTTGCTTCAGGTGCCAGTATGCCACCGCAAAACGCTAAAGGGGAACCCGTGCAAATTCCTATCGATGAAGGCTCATACAACGCCCAACATGTTGATTTGAGCTCTCATACAGACGGAAGTGTGCATGAAGGAGACCAACGTGAAGCACAGGAAGCCCTTTCTCAAAAGGAAAGGGAAGTTAGCCTTCATGTCATTTTTGAGATGTTGCAGGCACAACAGTTGGCTATTGCTCAGCTACAAAGCCATCAGAAAACCCCAAGCATAGCATCACCAGAAACGGCTCCTCGAGTCGAACAAGCACAAAAAATATGGTGCAATAATGGGTCAGTAGCCGACCCCGCCATTATGAAGATTATCGAAGACCTCGCAAAGAGGATTGAATCGGGCAAAAAAAAAGATAGAAGCTAACGACAAAAAAATGGAGACCTATAACTCGAGGGTCGATCAAATCCCGGGTGCACCCCCGATTCTGAAGGGTGTAAATTAAAAAAGGTTCGTGCAAAATCTATTCCCAGCAAGTGCAGCTCTGATTCCCATCCCAAAGAAATTCAGAATACCTGATCTCCCGAAATACAGCCGAACCTCGGACCCCAATAAGCACATTACTGCCTACACTTGTGCTGGGAAAGGGAACGACCTAAGAGATGACGAGATTGAATCCGTCCTATTGAAGAAATTTGGAGAAACATTATCCAAAGGGGCCATGATGTTGTACCATAACCTGCCCTCGAACTCGATAGATTCATTTGCCATGATGGCAGACTCCTTTGTGAAAGCCCATGCTGGTGCCATCAAGGTCACTACAAGGAAATATGATGTCTTCAAAATCAAGAAAAGGGAGAATGAGATGTTAAGGAAGTTAGTATCCCGTTTTCAATTGGAACGAATGGAATTACCACCGGTCTCCGACGATTGAGCGATACAAGCCTTCACTCAGGGCTTGAATGAATAAAGCTCGATAGCTTCAAAACAGATGAAGCAGAATTTAATCGAGTACCCCGCCATAGTTTGGGTGGATGTACACAACAGGTATCAGTCGAAGATCAGGGTCGAGGACGACCAATTGGAAGCCCCCTCGGGTTTGGTGTATCCACGCATAGTCTTAGCAAAAGAATCGAGGCTTCTACAAAGAGAGCCAAGGCCAAGCAAAGAAAGGTATCAACCGTACGTAGAAAATCAGAGAAATATCCTGAGGCGTAACATACCTCGAAGTGACCAAAGGATGGATCGAGGACAGAATCCTTGGGGACTCGTGAACAAAGTAGGGTTCGACAAGCACACATGGCCGGTAGAGGCACGCCGACTATCTGAGTAAAACTTCAACATCGATATTTCAGACATCGTATCGGCCATAAGTAAGATCAGGGATACGAGGTGGCCAAGGCCCGTGCTATCAGATCCTTCGCAGAGGAACCCCTACTTGATATGCGAATATCACGATACTCATGACCATAGGACCGAGGATTGCAGATAGCTTCGAGAAGAGGTGGCCCAACTAATTAGCAAAGGGAACCTTCGAGAATTCCTCAGGGACCGAGCTAAAAACCAATTTCGGGAAAGAGAGGTAAACAAGAAAAATGAAACAGAAGAACCACGACACGTCATCCACATGATCTTCGGTGGAATCGACATCCCTTAAGGACCCATTTTTAAGCAAACGAAGGTATCCATCACCAGAGAAAAGCAAACTCGGAGCTACACACCTAAAGACGCCCTTTTATTCAGCAAAGAGGACATCGAGACCTTGTCTCAACCTCATAATCACACACTGATAATTTCTTTTCTTTTGAATAAATTTCAAATTAAACGTGTGCTCGTGGATCCAGATAGCTCGGCCAACATAATTCGGTCGAGGGTGGCAGAGCAACTCGGGTTGCTCGACCAGGTCGTGCCTGCCTCTCGAGTCCTCAACGGATTCAACATGGAAAGCGAGACAACAGAAGGGGAAATCATCCTCCGAGTCAACGTGGACGGTACAATTCAAGATATCAAGTTTCATGTTATCGAAGGTGACATGAGATACAATGCATTGCTTGGAAGGCCATGGATTCACAATATGAGGGCGGTGCCATCAAACCTTCATCAAATGATGAAGTTTCCTACGAAGGATGGAGTAAAAACACTATACGGAGAGCAGGACGCAGCAAAAGAAATGTTCGCAGTGCACGATGTGGCACTAACACCTTCTACATCGAAGGAGCCAAAAAACAAGCAAACAGCCGAGCAACAATCACAAACTACATCCTTTTAGGAACAAATAAAAGATTTTGCCGCATCCTCGGAATGGATAACCAAAGCATATGGAGGATTGAATTTCGCAACATCTAAGGTACAATCCTCTCCTCTTTCCTTCACACTTTACACTAACTTGTGTGCAGATGGTCGATTGAAAGGATTCAAAGCACCATCCAGCTCGAAGGCCTTAGGTTTTAAAGCATGTGTTACATTTTTTTCCCTCACGTCGGATTTTATCTCAAATGGGTTTTACCGATGAGTTTTTTAACGAGGCAAAACCCATATGCTACCTAAGGAGAACTCACCAAGTATTCAAGGCTTCTCTTCGATCAACCCCAAATACTGAGGGGCATCCCCCTGGGAGATCAGTGAAATATGCCAAAGAGGGTCTCGACAGTAGAACAATGTAAAAGACCAAACAGTCGAATGAACCGTGTCCATAGAGAATAATCGAACCCTCGATGGTGAAACATGTATACTTGTACTAAGTAATCAGATAAGAATCATTTATCATCAAACACTTCGCGCGCCAAAGAAGTTTGCTATTTTCATAAGAAATGGCCCCAGCGCCAAAAATTATCGACCGCTCGGGAACTGCCCTTGACAGTCGCTCCGTCAAATCGCCAAAAACACGAAGCCATAAGACCTCAAGGCCAGTAATTTCGAGCTCACAATCCCTCCATGAGGAAATATCAACCCCCACTCAGGGGCTGTCCTCGACTGTCGGCTCATCTAGTTATCTGACTCGAAGCCGTAAGACCTCAGGGTAGGCAACTTTGAACTCATAAGCCCTCCACGAGGCAATATCAATGACATAATCCCTCCATGAGGAAATATCAACTCTGACTCAAGGACTGACCTCGACAGCCGACTCAAAGCCGTAAGACTTCAGGGCTGGCAACTTCAAACTCGTAAGCCCTCCATGAGGCAACATCAAAACTGTAAGACCTAAAGCAAGGCATGTACAAATTTGTAAGACCTTAAAAAGTCATAATCCCCATATCAAATTCAAGGCTATATATCGAACTTGTAAGATCCTTAAAAATGCATACCCTCGATATAGACGCCGTGGCTATCTCACTCGGGCACTAAATAGCTACGGCCAAATAAAATGACCACTGTCATAAGGACCCGACCAAACTAACGTGATTCGGAGACATCCGACTGTTGCCATAAAATCACAGTCCTCCAATTACTTCGGAAAAATTTGAAAAGCACCGGTTAAAGGTCGTACCGACCTATATCGTGAGAGTCCAAGTTGCCAGTTACATCAAAGGTCATACCGACCTGAAGCGTAAGAGCCCAAGTCGCCAGTTATAGGTCATACCGACCCAAAGAGCCTTAGGGCCGATATGAAACCTGAGGGCCGTTGAGCTCGAGTCGAAACCCGACCCGGAGACTAAGCCTGAAATGGTTAACTAAAGCACCTCATGGCCAAATGCGTAAGAGCCCAAGTCACCAGCTACACCGAAAGTCATACCGACCTAACGCGTAAGAGCCCAAGTCTCCATCTACAGGTGGTACCGACCCAAAGCGCCTCAGGGCCGATTTGAAAACCTGAGGGACATTGAGCTCGAGTCGAAACTAGACTCGGAGACTAAGCCCTAAACGGTTAACTAAAGCGCCTCAGGGACAAATGCGTAAGACCCCAAGTCGCCATCTACATCAAAGGTCATACCGACCTAACTCGTAAGAGCCCAAGTCGCCATCTTAAAAAGCCTCAGGGCCAATTTATAACCCCAAGGGTTTCACCTAAAAGTCCAATTCGCTGGGCTAAATATCAACAAGCAAATCATAGAAATCAAAGAATCTTTCATATATATATGTGTGTGTGTGTATTACAAATGCATATTTACAATGCTCCTATAGGAGCCTTATGCGAACAACAAAGAAGAAAAACCATTATGCTCTAGGGACCAACTCCCTCGGAAGTCTTCAAATACCAACATCGGTGTCATCCGCCTTGGACTGCTTTATCTCTTTCGAGAGATCAAAGCCCCTGGCATGAATCTCTTCGAGATTCTCCCTCCGAGACCTGCACCAGGAATACTCATTGACCCTCCTCTATCTGTCAAAAGATGCTCTCAGCTCATCTCGAGCATCGGCAACATCTTTCAAATAAATGACCACTTTCTTATCGGCCTTCGCTCGAACTTCTTCAGCTTCTGCCTGGGCATCCACAACCTCGGCCTTCATATCCAAAAGATCAGGCTCGAGCTTGGCAATCCTGCTCGTCTAAATCGAGCCACTTTCTCGATCATTGCAAAGTTGCACCTCGAGGGCAGAAGCCTTGGCCAAGGCATTCCTTTGGGCCGCAACATGAACACCTATTTGCGCCTTCAACGCATGATATTCGGAATTCACTTGCCCGACCTCGCCCCAAAGACATTTCGGCATTTTTGTTTTTCTCTGCAACTAAAGCAACGAAACATTAGTTTCCAAAAGCGGGAAAGGGAGCATATGCTCATTTAGGATAAGGGTTACCTGACACTCGAGCTTGCCTACAAAGTTTCCCTATGATGCATCTCCGATCGAAGATGTATTAGCTCTTTCATCTTCTCCTTACAAAGAAGATTTAGATATTTTTCCTTGCCCAAATCTTCCCGCAACCTGGTCTCACAACGAAGCAGATCGAACATGAGCTTATAAAAAACCTACAGAAAAGAAACTTCAGATCATAGAATGAAGATTCATAGCTAAAAATCCAGCAAGGCCAATCAAAACTCACCTCATAACAAAGCTGCTTAGCCTCTTCAAAAGTTGAGCGTGCGTCTAATGGCCTGGACCATCGACCCCAATTGAACCGCTTTAGGTAGGGGCATGAACACTCGAGACCCCTCTTGGCCCCGAGCGTCTCTCGAAGTACCTTCGAGGGAAGAAGCAGATGATGGTAGAGGACCCTTGCTCCTTCCCTCTCGAGGCACATCTCACTCAAAACTAGAGGTCTCAGGACTAGCAAAATCGGCAACCTCGGGAGGCCCCCTGGATCGAGCTGTAGATGAAAAACCATCCCCCCAAGGGCAGTTGAATTCCACAGAATGACCAACGTATATGAAGTCTTCTTCAACAACGGCATCTCCTTTGTGTCTGTGAGCAGGCCCCGCCTCAGTGAGAATGTCCTCATCCATCGAGGACCTTTTTCGCTTATTATCTTCGCTCAGTTCTGAAGCCGATGGCCCTTCCCTCTCCTCGAAGGGGAATGGTCTCACCTACGAGTATCCACCAACACATGAGGTAGCAGAGTTAGTACATATAAAAGGAAAAATTCTCAAAAGGGTTATCGCATGGCTCATACCGTGGTGTTTTGCTTCCCATCTGCCCTTTGATAAATCTCGCCACTCGTGTTCATCATAGGTTGACGAAGCTGCCAGCCTCTGAGTTCAGTCCGCAAGATTGGGGATCTCTTCCGGAATCCACGGAACCGCTGAGAAAAAGAAAGAAACATTCTTATAGATCAACCAAAGCAAAGGGCACTAAGGTACGACGTAGCTTACGTTTGAAGTTCCACAACTCTGCAGGAATAATATCGGTGGTCCTCACTCGGACAAACTGACTCATCTATCCTTGGTTCTGGTCCTCATCATCACTGGAAATAAATGGCCTTGTGGATCACCGTCGTAACGCAATCAGGCCCCAATAATGCTGAGGTCAATATAGTCTAATAAAGTGGCTAAGGGTAAACTCGAGCCCAATCTTTTCGGTAAAGTACCTCATTATCAGCACTATCCGGCAAAAGGAGGGGTGAATCTAAGTCAGGGTGAGTCGGTACCTCTTGCAGAACTCGAGCACAAGGCGGTCAAGGGGCCCAGTGTGAATGGATACATATATACGTTCAAGAATCCCTCCAATTAGGTCATGACGTTCTCTTCTCGAGAAGGTATATGCAGCATCACATTTTCTCCCCAGTCGCAATCTCTCCGTATGGCCTCGAGGTGGTTTTTCTTCTATCGATCGATGAACCTCGATGCATGCTCTCGATGGCCCTGGGCATCGAAAGGTTTCCTAGTGCAAAATCTTTCTTCAAGGTAAAGAAGCTCGAGGTCAACTCAGCATACGCTGGCGGTGTACCACCAGCCGGGCAAGATGCAGAGGAAAGGTTTTCCTCTTCTTGGTGAACAGATTCGGGCACGGTAGCCATAACTACTCACGCAAAGGTAAGGAGGAAGAGATGAAAACAGTTTTGCAAAATGAGAAAAGGAAGAGAACGTTGAAAGGAAAGCTAGTTTTGCAAAGTTTCAAGACTTAGACTTGAATAGGGAGCAAGAATATATATAGAGAAAGCGATGGCTATCCAACTACATTGAAAGCCATTTAGTTCCGACAAAGTTTTCACAACATTTGGGGAAGTGTACTGGTGGGGCCACCTTGGTCACTTCACGTTCATATCACATAAATGACACTGTCACATGGCATTCGAGGGATCGAAGCTCCCATTCAGGCTTAACCTCAAGAAGGTGCCCGATCTCGAGGGGTTCTACTATTGCAAGTACGATTTTTGAAGAGCTAAGAATCGAAGCATGAAAGTCAACATTTGCACAAGCATTGCAGGACAAAGTAGGGAGATATGTAAGAGAAAGATATTTTATTTCAAAAATAGCATTTACATGGGTGTTTCTACAAAAATTTCCCCCGAGGGTACCATATACAGAAAAGGAAAAAAGAAAAATAGTGGGAGAGTCTACTCTTCGCCTTCGTTATTTTCCGAGCCGCTGTCGGAGCCCTCATCAGACGTAGTCGGCATCGCTGATTCTTCCTCCAGGGCCCTAGCTTCTTTGATCTTGGCAGAGAGATCGACGCCCTTAGCTCTCACTTTCTCGAGTGTTTGCCTTCTGGCCTGTGAACGGGCATAAGAAACAGCCCGAGCCAGTTTTAGCTCGGCTTTCTCGGATATCTCCCTAGCCCGGTCATTCACAGTAGCAACATCCCTCTCGTATGAGGAGACAAACCCATCGGCCTCAGACTTGGCCACAGACAGTGCAGCAGGCTCCTCCTGAGCACCTCGAAGAAGTTCTTGAATCGACGATAGCTTCCCCCAAAGTGCGTCCCTCTCCGAGGCCGCGCCATCATTGAGCCGAGACAGCTCGAGGATTTTGGCATCCTTGACTGCAACATCCTCTTGGAGCTGCTCCACTAGGGCATCGTTCTGCCTAATCTGAAAAATAGAAAATAAGTCGATCAGCGCCAAGTATTGCAACTAAAGATAAAGTTGTGAATAGCAGAATACCTGCTCGAGAAGGTCAGCTCTCTCTCAAAACGCTCTCTTCGAGCCTGCCCGGAGGTTGATCAATTCCTCCTCTTTCCGGACACACAGAGCCTCTAGCTCGACAGACTCCAACATGAGCTTCTCAAGCTTCCCTCCACGATGAGTCAACTCATATTGCATCTTGGAGAAGGCTTGATCATACAACTTCTTGACATGCAAAAGAACATTAGAGAGCAAGAATAGAAAGTTGAAGATCATATTATCTCGAGAATATCACTTGCTTTTGGAGCCTCTCAGCCTCCTCGAGTGCAACGGGGGCATCAACACCGGTCTCCTCCTCTACCACTTCAAAATAGTCTCTGAACGCATCATCCTCTTCACGAGAGGTCTCCAAACCAGGAACATTCCTGATTTGGGCATCTCATATCTACCCTGGAGAAAATGACGGGCCCGAATGAAGTCCACCAGCAATATCAGCCTCCATCGAGGGTTCTTCCCAACCCCGGAAAGCTCCAGTAGCAAGCCCTCCGAGCTCATCAACACGAACTGTGCCATGTCCGATGAGCGTCTCAGGGACTGCATTTGAACCCTCCTCGAGGGTCTCCTCAACACAGGGCGGGTCCGCATCGGCCGCCTTCCACTCAGTAAACGACTGCCCAACAGCTCTCGAAGCATCAGCGCTTCACTTTTCCCTTTGTACCAAAGGGCAGGTATCATCACTCTCTTCCTCGGCCCGCAGGCTCTCAGCGACCGTCGAGGATAAGACCGTTGCATCAGTCTTGGGCTTCTGAGTCTTTGCCCATTTTGATTCTAGAGACTCCGTTGAGGCCTCCTTCTTCCTTTTCCTGTCCTTGGTGGTCTTTGGAGCCTCTTCCTCACCAGGTCGGGCCGGTCTAATCAACACACCTTCACCAAGGCCTGCACAAGCATGTTATATCAAAAAACACCACCATCAAAAACACTTGCAAAAAATGAGAAAACAATAACAACAAGAGCATTCCATGGTTCTTAGCCTACCATCGTGTTTTAGCCAGCTCACGCCATACGTGTTTGTTGTATGGGAAGGCAGAGTATAAAAGTTTGATCCACCCCGAAAGGTCCTGAACCGCACCGGGAAACCAAACTGTGGCTACACAATTAGAAGAAAATCAGTTGACAAAAAAAGAGATGGAAAAACATACTCAATTCAGGGGTAATTACGCTTTGTATTTCATTCCTCCGGGAACGTCATTCTATCAGCAGGGATGATGTCCGAAGTTCTGATTCTAACAAATCGGCTCATCGATCCCGATCTCTATCCTCATTGATGCAGGCGAGGAACGCCTTGGCAGATCGACGATGCAATTTAATTAGGCCCCCACGGAAGAGTCGAGGGTTGTATAATCTGATCAAATGGTCAAGGGTTAAAGTCATCCCCTCGACCATATTGGCAATGTGTAGAATCATATAAACGATCCTCCAAAAAGAAGGATAGATCTGACCTAGTGTCACTCGATATTGATGGTAAAAATCAAGAATCACCGGGTCAATCGTTGGAGAGGAAGAATCTACGGGGCCTAAGGTAAATGGATATGTATATACGCTGAGAAAGCCAGGTTTATGCGTGACTATGCTTTCAAGAGCTGTGGGGATTTCCACTCGCGCCGCCTCCCCCCTACGGCAGTCGATTTTTACCCTCTCAGTATCAGATACTACACTTATATATGGAGACATGGGCCCGGTGTAGAAGGGGGTTTCTCAATCGTGAAATCGGAGATGGTATCGAAAGGATCAGGGATGCATTGCTCGATGGTAGGAGGAGTTCGTGACTTGCCCTTAGACGGGCGTGATGGAGAAGCGGCTCCCTCTTTTTGAGGTACCATTTTGGATGTTTTTGCCATGGTTATGACTGAGTTTTGAAGAAAGAAGATAGAGAAGCAAACACAAATAGAAGATGAGAGTAGAAAACACTTAGTAAAAGTTTGAAGGTTTTAAGAAGATGTAAAATTATGAAAAGGCAAGTGATTGAAGTATTTATAGAGGCCCTTTGGGCGTGCATTGATGCGGAAAGGTTGAACCAATAACGGTTCATGGGCTTCACGAGAATTGTGTTGACCGCGACATCTATGCAGCTTTTTATGTCACATCATTTAATGCTCTGAAGAAACTGACATCATAATAGGGATGTCGAAGAGGCAAAAATTCAAGATTGTTTCTTATCACTTCATTCTAAGAAACGCTAGGACTATCTATATATGGCTAAAATCGGAGAGCCTGATTTTGCGGTCATTACGGCGCTTAGAAGGCTCGAAGGTTCGAGTTTTAGCATCAAGGGGTCATATCAAGGTCCTCAACCTCGGGGCAGTGCAAATTGAAGACCAACGTGGAAAGGCGGGAAATTCCCAAAAGGCATGTGATTAAAGTTGACAAAGTACACAAAATAGTACAAACCCGTACCGTGACATTAAATTGTTGTACCAACCATCTCTCTTTGCATTAATTACACATGTACTATGTTGGGATTCCCCCTCATATATAAAGGGGACCCTTGTCACTTTTTAAAGACACATTATATTCAATACAAGAACAACAACATCCTCTGCTCTCTAACTAAAATATTGTCTACAATTGTTTCATTGATTTATTGCCTTTCATTTATTGTGTTCATTAGTTGTTCTTCATTTATTACTTGTTATTAATCACAAATAGGCCAAATTTGAGGCCTTCAAAACTGTTATACCATCCTCGACAGCCCCTTGTCAGGCTCCTAAGCTCGACCTCGAGGCCCATCATGACCAGCCTCGAGACCAGTTCCTCCACTGCTCGGTTTGCTTAATCTCGTCACCTTTTTCTCTTATTTCATTTTCTCACTTCTCACTTAGCATTTAGTGCCCTAACAACTGGTATTAAAATAGATCACGTATTTTTAGAACCACATAATCAAGTATAATTGTAATTACCATCTTCAAGGTAAACAAAACTACAGGTCATTTAGGGACTGATTACCCTTCCTTCTTGATGTTAGAACGTGCAATCGAGCAGAGTCATAGGGAATAAAGCCCTTGAGCTTTGACTTGTTTTATATGAAGCAATGCCTATGACCATGAAAGCTATAGCTAGTCATAAGGGTAAAGTAGTGGCAGATGAGGGAATGAGTAGAGTACCAACGTCTAGTGAGGGCCAGAGTGAGGCCCCGAGGGGAAATACGACACCCTCGTATAGTTCTCCGATTTCGCCAGCACCCAAGGAGATGAGGAAGAACCCAATACCTCTATCTATTGTTTAGGATGGGGATATGGATATGCGGAGTGCAGTACGGTTGTTGACTAGATTGGCAGCCGCTCAGGCTCAGTTCCAGGCAGTTACAGGTGTTGGTCACGTTAACAGGGTTATTAGCGCGAGAGTTTGAGACTTCATCAACCTGGACCCTCCAGTGTTTGCCGGATCCAACAAGGGTGAGGACCCGCAAAACATTATTGATATGATGTAGAGGACTTTGAGGGTGATGTATGCATCAGACAATGAGTCAGTAGAGTTGGCCTTTTACCGATCTCGGGATGCTACGGTTCAGTGGTATGAAACTTGGGAATTGTTTAGAGGGACAAATGCATCTCCATCGGTATGAGAAGAGTTCTCAGGGGCTTTCTTGCATCATTACTTGCTGACAAAGATTCGTCAGGCAAGGGTAGACAGGTTCTTGGCTCGTAAACAAGGGAATATGAGTTTGCGGGAGTATAGCCTCCAATTTGAATCCTTGGCGAGGCATGACCCATCAATTGTGACTGAAATGAGTGACCGAGTGCATCGATTTGGGGTAGGACTTGGGCCGCACCTGATTAATGAATGCTTCACGGCTGCTCTAATCGATGGTATGGATAGTTCTTGCATCTAGGATTATTCTCGTAATTTGGAGGATCAGAAACAACAGTAATACAAGAATCGTGATGAGGGTCAGCATAAGAAGGCTAGGTCTTCTAGGCGACCTGAGGATTTTCCAGGCGATCCTATGTTACCATACCCTGTTGAAAGTGTCCGGCAGTTGCAGAAGACATATTATGAGGGACTATCTATTCTAAGTCAGGTCAGGGCTCGAGAATTTTAGGTTTTCAGAATCGGAAGTATTCAGCGCAGATGAGGGCGTACCCTCCGTGGTGCAGCCAATGCAGTAGAGCTCATTCTGGACAATGTCGTTAGGGATCTAATATATGCCATACCTATGGAGACCCTAGTCATTACATGAGGGATTGTCATATAAATGATAGAAGCGGGATGGTTCAACCCACCATATCTATAACAGTCTCCTCCTCTTCAGTACGCCTTTAAGAGCGAGGCCCGCAGGCACTAGATGGTAGAGGTAGAGGCAGGAGTGGAGCATGTAGCTCCGGCGGTAGTCAGAACCGCATATATGCTTTGGCAGGTCATCAGGACCCAGATGCTACACTTGATGATATGTCAGGTACTGTGACTATGGGTAATGTTCGATCTTATTAACCCAAATTGTCCCGTTAATATGATTAATATAAGATTGAGTTGGCATTACGTCTGAAGTTTTAAGGGAAACCAAGGCAAGCTTAAAATCAAAGCATGAACCCGATTATTAAGATTTCAACTAGTAGGTGTCAGCGCCTTGAAGATATATTAACAAAATCGTAGGTGACGAATGGTTTAGGAAGTAGTTTTAGGGAGCAACGACATCCTGACCCCGTGAGAGCTTGATATTTGTTTCATCGGAGTATAGCCCGGGAAGATATATACACTTATAATTGATGAGTATGTACGTATATCTTGCAAGTTTAAACATTCGAGGACGAATGTTTCTAAGGGGGGAAGGATGTCCCATCCCGCATTTCGTACGTTAAAGTTTCATCGTAAGTTAATCGACGTAAGTTCGGAAATGGGATTATTTTGAGATTATAAGCATTATGTTATTTCAAACAATTGACAAGTAAATCCGTGAAGGTGAGAGGCAAGCAAATCGAAGAAAATAAATTTTATCGAAGTTTGGCAATTTGGGATAAAATATGGTCCGAGCTATAATACCCGACATTTATAGACTAGTGCCATACAAGGTACTATATGACCATGATAATATGATGTATAAAGTGTATTAAAAAAGAGTAGTATTGTAAGTAATTTGAGATAATTGGTTAATTATTAATTTAAGTGGGTAAGAGTAAAATTGTCTTGTCCACGTGGGATCATGACAACTAAAGGTTAGTATGACTAATAGGTATTATACGTTGGTGTCACACTTTGAGATTAGTCTTTCTCAGCATTAAAGGTAAGTGGGGCCTACCAAGCAAGACATTGAAGGAATTCTTTTGAAACTCAAAGAATTTATTTTGAAACTTTAGAGAATTCATTTTGAACTCCAAAGCTTTGAACGTGAGGCATCTCAACTTTAACAGTATATCAAATGTCAAGATCTTCAAGAAATTCAACGTGAGATATCTCAACTTTCAGCACATGTCAAATGCCAAAATATTTATGTTCAAGAATTCAATATGAGATTTCATACCATCTTCAACAATTTAAATTAATGAGAGATTTTGCAATCTTAAGGGAGTATAGTGCAATATTTCTCAAGAGAATCGAGTCAGGTATGTTAAGGCTAAGCCCTTCCTTCATTTTGGCATGATCCAAGTAACGATACGTAAACGTAATGTTATTTCATAAGTGTTTCTTCTCTTAGAAGTTAAGGATGTCTACATTATTCATTCCTGTAAAATGATATTCAAGCATGTCTAAGTATGTTTCTAGTTCCCTATTGAGGTATTTGATAAAGATGTTAATTTTAATAGTATTATGATATACGCATCTTCATTTACCACCGAGCTACGGCCGGTAGGGCAGTTACAAATTTACCACCGAGCTACGGCCGGTTGGGCAGTTACACATTTACCACCGAGCTATAGCCGGTCGGGAAGTAATGTATTTACCACCACGCTACGGCCAGTTGGGCAGGTATACATCTACCACTGTGCTACGACCGGTCAGGCAGTTACCATCGATTGAGCAGTTATGAATTATAATTTACCACCGGTTGGGCATTTATGCATTTACCACCGAGATATGGCCGGTCGGGCAGTTACCACTGATCAGTTGGGCTGTCAACATCACAAAAATAAGGTAACTAGAACTATTGTATTGTAGTTTTGTTAATATATACGAGATGTGCTTTATTCTATATGCTACGTCCCTCAGCGGCAAGTCAGAAGATATAAGCTAACTCTTATCTCTCCCCGAGATAGTATCTTGTTATTGTTACATTTCATGTTTACTTACATACTCCGTACATTCTTCGTATTAACGAACCTTTTTCCGGGGTGCTGTGTTTCATGCCTTGCAGGTGTAGATAGGCGAGGAGAGGACCATCTACTGTAGGCTGCCTCCAGATGTCAGCTTTTGGTTGGTGAGCTCCACATATTCTTGGAGTATTGCCGAGTCACGTTCTATATATGTTACTTTATTTTATGAGGATGTCGGGGACTTTGTCCCGACTTATATGCTATGCTCATATTTTCTTAGAGGTTTTGCAGATAATGTGATGTGTATAGCTTGAGGTATGACATGTCAACGGCCGAGTTGGCCCCTATGTATCTATATAAATATTTTTGAATTAGTTATCTGAGTTAAGTTCAAATATTTTTAATTATATATATAGATGTGGCCTATCATGCCTTGACGAGTCTTATAGAAAAAAAAGATAAGGTACGTGGCGCTCGGTTGAGTAGGCATCGGGTGCTAGTCGTGGCCCTCTGATTTGGGTCATGACATAACAACTCTGTTGACCCAAGGCACTGCATAGTTCTGAAGATTGAAAAATGTCTGACCAGTTGAACCAGGTCCATCAGAGCACACATACTTGACCTGATGAGTTGGCACACAAACCTTATATGCATAGGAGATGAATGCGATTGTGAAGTATCAATGAACAAGAAGAGTATCTTCTAATGCGAAAAGGTTGCAAATTGATGAAAGAATAGAAGTTGAATTCAGCAAGGACAGAAACGAAGGAAGGAAGTTGAGTTTGATAAGAACTTGTTCTCCCAGGTAGAGTTAGACCATAACTCAACTGACATTATAAATAATTGAAGTATTCTTGCTTAAAAAAAGAACGCACAAGTGCATAAGTGAATCAAGATCTGAAAGCAAAATTCCCAGATAGTTTGCAAGCAGAATTACTGTGTGACACAAAGGCTACAGACCAGCTAGAAGAACTAGTTCCATATGTTTATCATTGAGTCTAGTTGGTAGTATTAGGAGTTTTAATATTGTATCTTTTCAGCTTTCATAAAAGCAATTGTAATAGGTAGGCATTGTTCAAGTTAGAGTTAACTTGAAGCTTGTAGAAATTGGCTAGGGGCTATTTACTACAAAAGGATTAGAGTTAGTCCTAGGATTATAAAAGAGTTTATTTTGTAAGTCCGTTTGGCTCAGAGTTTTAGTGAAGAGTTTGAGCAAATCCCGCTGAGGAGTAGGTCGTGGTTTTTTCACTTTTGAGCCAGGTGTTGTCCACGTAAAAATCTCTATGTTTTTACTTTACTGCTTTTACTATTCCGTAACAGTAGTAGTTGGAACACCAAGAAGAACCAGGTTCTTCTATTGAGGCAACAATCAAAAATTGGGTACCACACAAAGTAACTTATCTTCTTGTCCGGTATTGACGTCTAAAACATCAATTGGTACCAGAGCAGGTTATCCTTGAAAGGCTAAAACCTTGGAGAAGATCAAGATGAGTGTACTACATGGAAATTGGGAAGGTCAATGGACTGCAAGGCCACCATTCTTCAATGGCCAGTATTACTGTTGGTGGAAAAACAGGATGAAGGACCACCTGATTGGAGAAGATTATGAACTCTGGGACATAGTCACTGATGGTCCTCTAGATACCATGATAAAGACTGATGAAGGTATAGATGTACCAAAAACTAGAGTTGATTGCACTGCTGAGGATCTGAAGAAATTGGAGAAGAATGCAAAGGCCAAAAAGTGGCTAGTGTGTGGACTAGGTCCAGATGAGTACCGCAGAATCCAAAGCTGCACCACTGCCAAAGAGATTTGGGATACCTTGCAAGTAGCCCATGAAGAAACACCTCAGGTAAAAAGGTCAAGAGGTACTCTACTATACTCTCAGTATGAAAGCTTCACTATGAAAGAAGGAGAGACTATCCAAGAGATGTACACAAGGTTCACAACCTTGACTAATGACTAATGAACTGAAGTCTCTTGGAAGAGTCTTGCCTATTTCCTAGGAAAAAAAAATCACTGCTATCCAGGAATCCAAAAATATGGCAACCTTGAGATTGGATGAGCTGATTGAAAACCTCACTGCCTATGAACTGAGAAGGCAGACAATGAAGATGGATAGTCCAAATAAGGAGAGGATTCTAGCACTAAGAATCACCGAGGGAGCAGATCTGGAGGATGATGAGATGGTCATGATCACCAAAGAATTCAGAAACTTTCTCATGAGGAAGAAGGGCATCTCTAGAGGAGGAAACTACAACAAAGCAAAAGCTCCAGAAAGGCCAACCAACGAGGGATGCTATAAATGTGGTAAGACTGACCATCTCATCAAAAACTGTCCTCATTGGGAAGTAGAATGGAAAAAGGAGAGATGTGAAAGAAGGAACAGGAAGAAGGAACATGTCCAACCCAAGAAAACCACAACAAAGGCTATGGTTG